>PNEQ01133616.1:0-12163 GCA_003012365.1 Medauroidea extradentata | reverse complement strand
TATAGTTGATGTGATGTTTCTGAAGGACTCGTCATATGTGTAGGTTAAACATTGAAACAATAAGTACATGTAAGTTTTTAATTTCTTTTGGTTAGTGAGCTTAAAGTTCGACTGAAATGATATATGTGAAGAGTGAGATAGAAAGATCTGAAGTAACTTGGTTGTAACTCTTACAAGGTGACTCGTACAAACCGACTCCCAACAGAATGTACTTGACAAAGATTAGTTTTGTAAAACAATACTTTGCGCGAAACTTCTCTCCGAGGTACAAACAGACCTGACAAATACGGAAGGTAGCAAAGAAATTCTAGTTTTAATATTTGGTAGTCAAATTCAGCTCGCTATGTTACATAAAGAATGATGTCCGCCAATGCGAATCACTGTGTAGCCTTGCGTGTGGTGTAACTTGCCGTTAGCAGCTATTAGTGTACCGACATCACGCGCTTTACTGAACCTGGGTTCGATGGATGCTTACCTATATTCAATGTTTTAGCAAACTTTAGGTTCATTATTTTAAATGTTCTTTTTATGAACAGTTGTAATTTTGGATGGTATGTTTATGATGGACTCATGTAAAGTAAAATATGAATAGTTGTAGTATTTGAATAAAAAAAATTACTGATCGAATCTTTCAATGTTTTTGGAAGAACTGTAATATTTGTTTCTGCACGGACTAATGTGATTATTTTCTTCATAGTTAGGTTATGAGTCCGACTACGATAAGTGCGTGTAGGGTAGTAAGAAGGGGGGGGGGGGGCATTTATAGTTAAGATGAGTAATGTAGAAATGCTAGTTCTGTATATAAGTTATACGTCGTGTTGATTAATGTAATAAGGTTCATATATTTTATTTACTTATGGAAACATTAGGGTGAGTGAGAGATTTTGGTCGGTGCTCAACATCGATCACATTATCGCTGGAAGAATTGATATTATTTTGAATGGTTGGATTCAAATCGGACTGAGATATGAACTTTAAAGGAAATTAAGATGTATTAGAGCTGGAATGTGTACGTAAGAAACTCTTGAATGTATAAAATATTCAAATTAATTTATAATTTACATGCTGTGTATGAAAGTGAATGGAGAGAAAAAGCTTTACACATAAAAATATTAGTTCCCGCTTATTAGTATATAGTGTATTTTTTACATTCATGTTGCGCATCGTATATGTTGTATGTTGTAGATGAAAAGTGAATGTCTACAATGGATGGTGTGACGGGTACCCGAACTGAAGATTATGAAGTGGACCATATATCCTGGTCACTGCACCAAAATGTAGCGGGTCACCGCATACTGAAGATGATGTTTTTTTACATAATTGTTGACATAACCTCTGACGTGGCCGGTTGTGATCGTATAGGTTTGCTGTATCTACATGAAATTAAAACCGGTTGGCGTGACTGTTTTTATTAATTAACTTAAAAAAAAAAACCAACTTTACATACAGAAACTCTAGATTTCAATCATAATAGTCTTCATCATTGCCCAAGCCTGACGCTCCCGGGAGAGAACTGCTCAACCCCAAAACTTTAAAAAGAAAAATAAAAACTAATTTTCAAAGTTCGAAACACGCCACGACATCTCAACCAAAATATTCTCGCAAATGCGAGGACACTACTCAGCGACTAATGTACATGGCTGCTCAGCCACCTCGCTCCCAAACAGCCCACCAACTGTTCCAGACCGCCATCCTCGTCCGCGTCCGAAAACCTAATCAATATGGCTGACCCACCGAAGCTTGCTCTCTCCCTGCAGCGCCTCTAGCGGCCACCCAGCGCACCAAGGTAAAAACGTAACGGAAAATGATATTAAATTAAATTTAAAAACAAATTATAAAGTTTTATACTTTCAAACAACTTGAAAAGTGAAAACATTCTTCTGAAAACCAAAATTACATAGTAATTTACAATATAAATTTAAGTAAATTTGAACCACGTGCCCTTTCATTGGCTCAAGCCAGCCCGTGCAAACATATTACTGTCTCTCTCGCACACTCAACGAGCGGCGGCGCACGTGCACTTTGTGAAAAGTAAAAATATTAGAAATACGGTTAAAAATCTAAATATAGCGATTCTTGGAACTGGGCAGGCACACCTGTGCCATCCAACTATACTTGCCAACAATACACCCAGCCCTGAATTACAATACAATAACAGTTAAGCTGCAAATGATATTATTAAATTTAAATTAAAACACAAAGTTGACTCAGCCTAAACAAACCAAATTAAATACATATAAAATTTAACAATTTCAAAAACTGATAGGCGTATAGATAAAAGGTCAAACAACAGGTCAACAATACCTCAAAGTAATCATATAGATGATAGCAAATTCATTAAGTCAAACATAAGGAAATAATAAAATAAAAACAGGAAACTATAAAGGCCTAAGTGGTGGGTGGACCACCTCACAACCCCCCACTTGACATGCAGAGGTTGTCCCCACAATCCTCTGTGTGTCAAGTACAGAGTAAAGACCTGTAGGTTATCACAAACACAACAGACAAAATACTTTTAGAAAAACTGAAAAGAGCATCACATTACAGCAGCGAACAATTCAACAGCAAAGCACGTAGCATAAAAACATCATTAAAATCACCAAAAACAGAAACCTCAAAACAATTAGAACAGCAACAGTGAATAGAACAGCAGCAAATCTTGCACTCTACAATTTACAATATGAACATCTGCCAAACTACCCTTCAAAAGAAACAAAGCAATGAACATTACATTACAACTGAAACCATTAATTACATACATAATAATTTACCAGGTACTCTTGTCAAATTTTCAAAATCACACAACTGCACTGCTAGGAAACCCCAAAACAAACATTACCGCAACTCATACCAAACTTAACTATGTGTACATGTCGGCAAATAAAACTGAGTACAAAGCAAAAATCCAAACAACCAAACACAACACAACATTATTACTTCAAAATCCTCTAACTCATCATCAATCAACATTCTATAGCAAATAACAAATCAAATATTATTAGCAAACACTTTATCACTTCATAAGGAAACAATTACATCAATAACAATCTGTGTTATGTCATCTTGAACCTGGCTTTGAAACACACAAACTCCTCAATAATTTAAGAAAACCAGCACACTCTTTGGACAACGACGAAGTGGCAATTAAACACTATTACATAAACTCAGGTGTACCCATTGGACAACGACGAGGCACCCTGCAAACAATACAAAACATACATGTGGCGCACCCTTTGGACCAACGACGGAGTGGCATCCACACAACAAATATCAATACTATATAATCAGGTATGCCTAATGGACGACGAGACATCCTGCTCAAAATAAAAAAAACACCTCAAAAACGTGTGCTCAAAACCAAAGAGCCAAATCACGGCCACTGAAAAGAAAGGTGACCTAAGTCAGAGAGTTACAGACAGTTAATTAAAATCAAAACTCATATCTCACTGAAATTATTAAAACTCAAATCTTTACTGTAAAATCTTCCACTACAACAAACAAACTCACAACAATGTACTCAGTGCTAAATTAAATGTTACGTGTGTGCAAAATACTAACTCTTAAATCTCAGTTATGGTCCTGCCAACAACCACAACAAAGAGAAAAACAAAATAAAAAAAATGTGCAAAACAAAATAATTACGTTACAAAAGTGTACAAGTATGTTGTTTCAAAAGTGAGCGACTAACAGGCAGTAAAAAATCACAGTTGCGGAATGCATGCTCTGATAATTCCCTTTCACCCAGTTGTGATCGGTTGTTACCGATAAAACAAAAGGCTGTATCACACTCAATTATCATTAAACAGAAAATTACAAATTACCAAAAATACCCTAATTAAAGTTAGTACATAAAGTGACTGGGTACACATCCCCAGTTTCAATTTTACTCCTTTAAAAAAAGTGACTGCACTGCGAGGAAACAGCAATACACACATGACCAAAAATCAAAACTACTATGTGTACATGTAAGCCAAGACACTGAGTACACACAAAGGACAAAGATAACAACAAAAATTATATTCTTCAAACAGAAAATATTACCAGAACTATAAATTAGCCTTCACAAAAACACTACTAATGCATTACAACTCTTAACTTACAAATTACCAAAACTCACAAGAAAATCTCAATACATACTGGATTAGCTCACCTCAAACTAAGAATCATCACCTACAAAAAACTTTAAACACTTAAGTAAAATTAAGCACACCCTTTGGAACAACGGCGAAGTGGCATAACACAACAAATCAAAAATCACATTCAGGCGTACCCTTTGGATCAACGACGAGGTACCCTGTACACCATAAAATCAGATTAAGCACACCCTTTGGAACAACGACGAAGTGGCACTTACACAACAAAATATTAATCAAACACTCAGGCATACTTACCCATTGGACAACGACGAAGTATCCTGTACACATCACCATCATTACTCGGATTACAGATCCAAAACACGGCCATGGAATCCAGAGGTGACCTAAGCCAGGTAAGTAATTACCAAATAACTCAAAATTCAAAATCAACATTACTTCAAATATTCAAAACCCTTTAACGCAAATTACACCATTCAAAATTAAAACTTTCATAACATAATGTACTCAGTGTCAATTAAAATATCCTTTCCAAATATTACTGTGTGTTAGCAAACAAAATTACAACTCTGTTGTGGCCCTGCCTGGCAACCACAATCACAGAGTGACAAAACAAAACCAAGTTCAAACTATTACATCTTGCAAAAATTAAAGTACATGTCAAAGTGTGTATGAGTGTTGTATTAAAACTGTAAAACTGAAAGGCAGTAAAAACATCACACAAATTGTGGTATGTGTGCATTGAATCCTCCTCAGCAGCCAGGTAGGTTCTGCTGTTACATATGACTAAGAAAAACAATATCAAATACTTATTTGCTCCTAAACATGACAATAATTACCCTCACACAAAAAAAACCTTACATTTACAAAATCTTGCAGACTAATTACCTTTTAAATTTTACCTTACCCCTGCACCATTCCTGCACCCCCCATTTTTGTGCAACTCTCACCACACTCCATTCCTCACCTTTCCTCTCCACTGAACAACAATCCCTCTCACCTTCCTGCTCATTCTCATCTTTGAATTTCACCTCACCTCTGTGCCACACTTGCACCCCCCACTGTTCACATTCCCTCCTGAATTTTGCTCCAACAAATACTCCAACAGTTCAACAAAAGGCCCTTTTCATCTCGCATCTTACTTTTGTTTCCCATGTGCAAATTATACGGCGATTAAATTTAGGTTTAGCAAGACCACTCAGCAATACACAGTCACACTTACAGACATTGTTGGCCTCACCAACAGCATTTAAATTTTCTACAATTTCTGGAACATTCTCAACATCAATATCACCCAAAAATTCACCCTCCTCAACATTCTGCAGCACAATATCAGTCTCTACGCTTAGGCCTAACTCTTCTACTTCAGATGATTCATTAAAAACTTCAATCGAGTCAACTACCTGATCCTTCAATTGCACTACCTCACTCTTTATCTCATTGTGTAAAGTGTCTACCTTGTCTTCAAAAGCTACAACCTTTGAACTTAACCCTCCAAATGCACCAACCAAAGTCTTGGTTTGTTCCTCAATTAAAACTTTAATCAATTCCGCTAAAACCATTATCACAGTTTACATTCTAATCAAAAGTAAATTTAAGAGACAAGTTGCAGTTTAAAAAAAAACACATTTTTTTTTTAAATTTGAAAACATCTTCACTAAGTGCAGGACGAATTTGGAGACCGAACAACAATGCGGGACACATACTTTCGCAAGCAGCAATCGCCGATTACCTTCTCACGCCATTTCCCAACATGTAGCATATTAAAATACAATTAATCATCTCTGCTGCATGGTGCTGCTGGTGTTGTTCCGATGCGGAAATGTCGCTGCGCTGCGCCATGCATCCACTGTTGTTGACATCGCCCAGGCCCCGGCACTACTCTTATTCACGGCCATCCTGGTCACGGCACCAAAATGTGACGAGTCCCCGAACTGAAGATTATGAAGACGACCATATATCCTGGTCACGGGACCAAAATGTAGCGGGTCACCGCTTACTGAAGATGATGTTATTTTACATAATTGTTGACATAACCTCTGACGTGGCCGGTTGTGATCGTATAGGTTTGCTGTATCTACATGAATTTAAAACCGGTTGGCGTGACTGTTTTTATTAATTAACTTTAAAAAAAACCAACTTTACATACAGAAACTCTAGATTTCAATCATAATAGTCTTCATCATTGCCCAAGTCTGACGCTCCCGGGAGAGAACTGCACAACCCCAAAACTTTAAAGAGAAAAATAAAAACTAATTTTCAAAGTTCGAAACACGCCACGACATCTCAACAAAAATATTCTCGCAAATGCGAGGACACTACTCAGCGACTAATGTACATGGCTGCTCAGCCACCTCGCTCCCACACAGCACACCAACCGTTCCAGACCGCCATCCTCGTACGCGTCCGAAAACCTAATCAATATGGCCGACCCACCGAAGCTTGCTCTCTCCCTGCAGCGCCTCTAGCGGCCACCCAGCGCACCAAGGTAAAAATGTAACGGAAAATAATATTAAATTAAATATAAAACCAAATTATAAACTTTTATACTTTTAAACAACTTGAAAAGTGAAAATATTCTTCTGAAAACCAAAATTACATAGTAATTTACAATATAAATTTAAGTAAATTTGAACCACGTGCCCTTTCATTGGCTCAAGCCAGCCCGCGCAAACATATTACTGTCTCTCTTACACACTCAACGAGCAGCGGCGCACGTGCACTTTGTGAAAAGTTAAAAATATTAGAAAAACCGTTAAAAATCTAAATATAGCGATTCCTGGAACTGGGCAGGCACACCTGTGCCATCCAACTATACTTGCCAACAGTACACCCAGCCCTGAATTACAATACAATAACAGTAAAGCTGCAAATGATATTATTAAATTTAAATTAAAACACAAAGTTGACTCAGCCTAAACAAACCAAATTAGACACATATAAAATTTAACAATTTCAAAAACTGATAGGCGTATAGATAAAAGGTCAAACAACAGGTCAACAATACCTCAAAGTAATCATATAGATGATAGCAAATTCATTAAGTCAAACATAAGGAAATAATAAAATAAAAACAGGAAACTATAAAGGCCTAAGTGGTGGGTGGACCGCCTCACAATGGGATCATCCAGTGATAAAAACCACTTACAGTGTTAACAATCTATATCTATGCTTGTTTAATGTTTCCGCGTCGCGTATACATATCTGCAATATGAATTTAAAAGCATGGAATAATATAGAAACGCATCTACGATTTTATGTGTAGCTATAATACTATAGTAAGTAGTTTTCTTGTTAAGTTTGAGAAAACATTAGTGTTAATCCGAAAGGGAAATGCATGTGGTGTCGCTCACTGAGACAAGTTATGTGCTATGTGTTGTGCTTCCAGTGATGTGTTCGGAATGTATGTACATAGTTCCGTGTGGAGCTAAGAGAGTATTTGTGTCTATGCGTCAAGCAGTGGACATGAGTTTAAGTATGTTTAGTCTACTTATATATGAAAAAATGATTATAAGTTGATAGGTTATACAGTAGATGTGTAATTTTTTTATGATTTGTCCATCTCGATGTGATCAGGAATGGAACAAATCACTCAAACAAAAAAGGAAACAGGAAAACAAGAAAGTAATTACACATATTCAGAAGTTATGTAAAGCAATGTTCTTGAGTGATTTCGGAATAAATTTCTTAAACAAAATATCGGTGTGAATGTACTGGTGTTTGAACCCACGATCTCCATAATTCAAGTCCGCGCGTGCAACTTTCGCGTCACCTTATTTTAACACATAAAATTCAATTATTTGGATAGCTGTAGAGTCTGCAATTATGAGACTACAATTTCGTACTGGTAAAAGTCTTGTATGTGCACGCTTTGAATTCAGCAAAAAATTATAGTTCCGATAGTAAAACAATCGTGCCCTGACAGAGATTCGAACCCTGGACCATTAAATTAAATTAAAAACATGCTACCACTGAGCTATCATTGTAGTAGTGACATAATTTATCTTAAGACTTAAAATGTAATAGGAGGGTAGGAAGTGTCTGGCACTGGGCTGCAGCGAGGTAGAGCGTGGTAGTACATATAATAGGCTTTGCTATTGTTCTGGTCAGAACAGTGTTTTTCTTTGCATACATCGGATACATACATAGACTGTGCCTTGGAGAAATGGACGGCTGTGTACTTCCCAGACTCAGTCCAGCAGCGAGGCCGGATGTTACCAGACACCGCACAGGTGTGCAAGCAGAGGCCAGAGTCCAGAGTCGTGTCAGGTTGCACCATGCGACAACGACGTGCGAGAGTTCTTGCCCTGCGCTTCCCATACTGAGGTTTCGCACAGCGCAGCAGTATGCATGTGGGCGGATGATACCGACACCATGCAGGTGTAAGAAATTCACGAAGGCAGTGTCATGTGACATTGCACCCTGTAGCTTCTCTCTTGACTTTGACAAGGTCAGACAACTACATCGTGCTCTTGTGTGCATGCTTACAGCTACCTACGTTATATTCTCGCGTATTCAGTGAAATCTAGTACGAGAACTACTTCGATTTTAATTATACAGAATGAATTCGATACTTTAGCCTATCCATGCTACTCGCCTAAAAACAAAAAGGTTATACGCAAATTCAAAGACGAATGTAACTGTGTGCATATGACTGAGTTTGTAGGACTGCATGCGAAGATGTATGCCTATAGGTGTTTCTGCGAGAGTGTACAGAAAAAGGTTAAAGGAATTCAGAAATTTGTGATCAAAAAGAAAATTACCTTCCAGGACTACATCAGAGCTTTGAATAGAGAGAATGCTATGCGTGAGACTGTACATAGTATAAGATCAAGAAAAAAGCAACTATATTCCGAGTGTAGCAAAAACTGATGCTTATTTGGCTAGACGACAAGCGATGTGTTTGCTAAGATGGAGTAAACACTCTACCACATGGATACTCTAACTGAAGGTAAGCCATGTTCATTATACTATTTATATTAAATTTGTCACTGTATCGTACTATTTCCCTATCAAATGTACTGAACGTTATTAATGTGATGAAAATTTTTTCTCTCCTGACAGTCTCCTGCATCCTGGCTACACCGAAAAAGCCTGCACAATAAGCTGAAACGCAACACCCATACTGCCGGAGGACTGCAATGAAAAGATGTGTGGTAGACTACTAGCAGCTACTAGAAGACTACTGCAGAAATTACGAGACTCTCAATGACTACACTGCGAAACGAGGAACACCACCGCATTACTGAGCACAGTTATCAGTTAGACATGATGTCTCACAACAGCTCGAGAATGATATATGAATAGAAATGTACACAAAATAATAAATTGTCTCAATAAAATTTTTAAAAAATATATTTTGTTGTATTTTATTGGAAAACATGTTTCCCAAAAGCAAGATTAATGAGTTCATTATTATAAGTGTCAGAAAAAGGTAGAGTTAGTGCATGGTTAGGTTACAAAATGTTACAATAATATATGTTGACTGGTACAAAATACTCCAGATTCTAATACAATGGCATGGATGTTTTCTAATTCCAACATAAGGTCGGTGTTCAGTAGTATAAAAAACGTATAACTGAAGAACCACGGGCCGAACACAACAACAACAAAAAAAAAACAAGTTTCATTTAATTTAAAAAGTACGTACACATAACATTAAGTAAAATATTTCAGGGCCTAAACAAATAGTTACGAGCACCGTCACCAGGGTAAAAGTAGTTCCGACGGCTATGGAAAAACATTAGATTTTTAATTGCAGAAAATAGTTATAATGGAAGATTAAGGAAAACAGTATTTCAAAGTTCTAGACACAAACAAAAAATTAAATAAAAAATATACAATAACTTACATACAAGTAAAATACTTAAACCAAAGTACGAAAAGTTACTGTGCGATACAAGAAATCATATACCAAAGTTCAACACAGAAGAAAATGACTCAAACCAAATATGTAAAATGAAAAACTGTCTTTAAAGGTCTAACACATAAAAACCAACATGCAATATCCTAGAGGGAAGGTGTGAGAGAGAGAGAGAGAGGGAGAGAACACGAGAGAATAAGAGAGCACGAGAGAATAAGAGAGCACGAGAGAGAGAGAGAGAGAGAGAGAATAAGAGAAGGAGAGGGAGGGAGTAAGATAGAGGGAAGGAGAGAGGGTGGGAGGGAGTGAAAAAAGGATATCATACGTAAAACACTTATACGAAAGGGAAAATATTTAAAGAACAGAAATATAACGTATAAAAAGGTGAGCACAAAACAAATTGACCGTTCCTTCTACGCATAAGCAATAAAAAAAATATTTTATCTTGCTTTTCAAGGTGAAACTGACATATACGTAAGTAACACCATAAATGTTAATAAATTAAACAAAAAAAGAGAAAAAAAAGAAACTTACTCGCAGTCGAGCATGTGTAAAAGCTAAAACATGATAAAAATCACTTAAATTTTATAAAACTGGTTAAAAAAAATACTATTGGTCATACAAACAAAGGAAAAAAGTATTAGGTTAAATAAATAGATTGAGACAAGGTTAGATATGTAACATGGTAGGAGGTCAGGTTAGGTCAGGTTAAGTTATTATTTCAGCATTAAAAACATATTAAATAAATGGCCTAGCCGTAACATAAATTCTACCAAGCCCTAACAAATCATAGCAAGAATAAAGTTTTCCAAGAATTAGAAGAAGACATATTACTAGAGGTAAAATAGTACTAACGTACACTACTTATAAACACCTTACAGGAAATAATTCCAATACCTACACGAGTGGAACACATTCAACGTCTTATGGTAATGAAACGTACTAGAAGAATTCCTAGCAGTGTACTATGATACAAGACAGACATACAAGGGAAAATAAGTGTTAGGTTAAACGAAGAACAGAAACAAGGCTAGAAGTGTAACTTGTTAGAAGGATAGGTCAGGTTAAGTCAAGTTAGGTTAGGTGCGGTAGCGCTCTTAATGGTGATACTTGAAAACAGAGACGGACTAAACCAGTAGTACATACAACACCAATGCTATCTAGCAGACGACACTAGAACCAATACGACTGGTATAGCTACTAGCTCTTCTGGTGGAAAGACTCAGAACCAAAGTCTTAATAATCAACGCCATCTAGGAGACAATCAGTAACTACTGGCAGCCCTACCTAGAGGACAACAATAAAACTAATTTAAAAAAAAAAACATGATAGAAGGTGGAGCCAATGAGGGTAGCTAGGTATCAAGACAACGAACATTAACCAAGATGGTGGGTAGACCGTACACAAATAATTACGAGACACATGCTGAACAGATCCGGGATCTGGCTCCTAGGCTCCTGCAATAGAAGGAACGATACTACACTACTACTTAAGAAACTGCAAATACTCAAAATTTTTGCATTATAATACATTTAAAACTTTGAAACCGTTATATAACTTACTATATCGAGTCTTCCATTAAAAGATTCGAATTTATTATAGTTGATACATTTATCCTTGTTGTGATGGTAATATTCAAGTTGATAATGCAACACTGTTATAAACATTAATATACACTACACATATGGCCAATATGGTATACGTTCGATAGACAAAATAAAATGGATTACGAATAAACAAAGAGTGACTTTTCACTAAGAATAAATTTTGTACTCTTTTACGACAGCAATATATATATATATATATATATATATATATATATATATATGTGTGTGTGTGTGTGTGTGTGTGTATGTGTGTGTGTGTGCGTGTGCGTGTGTGTGCGTGTGCGTTCGTGTGTGTGCGTGTGCGTGTGCGTGCGTGCGCGTGCGTGCGCGTGCGTGCGCGTGCGTGCGCGTGCGTGCGTGTGCGTGCGTGTGTGTGCGTGTGTGTGTGTGTCTGTGTGTCTGTGTGTGTGTTTAGGCTATTATTCGAGGACGTGTGTGTAATTTTTCGACGAGAATCTGAGGACCTAAATTAAACCGAGGACCTTACACACGTCCTCGGATGGAAAGTCCTCGTATTCTGCTTCTGCGGTCAACCTAGTGTGTGAAAATATAAAAACCGCGATTTCTTTTAAGTCCTCGAATTGCCCGTGACATTTCAA
>PNEQ01133615.1:0-12135 GCA_003012365.1 Medauroidea extradentata | reverse complement strand
TTTATGTTAACTGGTTTTCAAGTTTTGTATGAAGTAAAAATACGCAAATTTTGACTTTGAAGTGCCATTACGGGAAAACTAGATGAGCTAATTTTTTTCCGTTAGAGGTATATGTACTCTCAAGTAATGTGTACAAAACTAACACTATTTCATACAAATATAAAATTATGTTTTTTCCCCACTTGAACAACCTTAATATGTGCCACAATGTAAGACAAAATTTACAGTACAAATGGTGAATTGGATATTTCAGATTCATTTCAGGACTGAAAAAGTATCCCATTGTGACAAATACTACAAAATATTATCAGTTATTGTCCACAAGTAGCTGTAAAATTGTACTAAGGCTATACGAAACACAATGTACAGCAAGTTTAATCGAACACTAAAAACACACAAAGCTAGCTATGATGGGTCAACATGAGAACATATCCGCGGCAAATATTAACAGCTGTTTGATTTAATTGTAAATTTGAGAAGATAAGTTATTGTTTTAAGGATTAACAGAAACGTTACAATAAACATGTAGCTTTTATTTGGACACGATTGGCCATATCAAACAATATGGTTGTGAGTTAAATTGTAAAATCAATGGAATCGTTAATTAACTTGCAGTGAATTTTACAGTGCTCAAAGGACATTTTCAAATTTTCTGTCACCAATTCCACAATAAAAAAAATCGTATCGTAAATGTATAACAAATAAATCGGAAACAAACAGTTGCGGCGGAAGGTATTCTTGTAGGGGGCAGGGACAGGATCGTTGACATAAATTTACTTCCGAGTTTTTTTCCTTTAACGACTTATTAAAGCAGGAGTGGGCCCGAGGATCCTCTCCCGGGAAAATTTGGATTTTAGTGTGCAAATTGGTGCTATTTAAGTGGTTTTCGAGTCTAATTATTGAATATACAGCTGGCATAAAATTGTACAACTGAGGTGGGTACAAATGCCTATACTGTCCCTCCCTTCAGTTCTAGGGGAAGGACCGTGGCCACCTCCTCCGTTCTCCGCCACCACTGAAAACAAACATTAGCGGAAGAATTAAAATAGCCAAGATAATTGAAAATTTTCCTACTAAATATAGTAGTTCAGATTAATTGTTTTTCTTTTCTGGCACAGTGAGACACTTCCGGATGAATATGTCTAAATAAAGTGTGTCAAAGCTGCTCATGTCCCTTTCCTAAGTAGAAAGTTATACCGTTCAGTGTATTCTCTGAGACGTTTTAAAAGGTTGTTTGTCTGCTCGTGTAAAAACCCCTTTAGTCCAATGCCTATATTAATGTCTTTAATATACTATGGCGACTTAGTTTATAACAGTATCAGCGAAAGTACCATGAAGCGACTGCAGAATCTTCCAAACAAGTGCGTAAGGTTTATTTTTAATTTCAAAACCAGTGATATAATTAGCCTTACCAAAATGAAGCTTTCTTCATTAAAATTAGATAACTGAAGATCCACACACGCACTGTTCTTGCTACATAAAACGCTTAATTCTTCTAGACCTCGCTAGCTCTACAACCGGTTTCCCTACATAAGTGATCGTCACCCGGTAAATACGCGCTCTAAAGATAACAATAAACTGTTAATAACGTTACACAAGACCAAATTATATTCGAGCTCCTTCACTACTGCTGCGCCGAAAGCATGGGACAGCTTGCCATCTGAATGGAAAAATATTGTAAGTTTTTGTACTTTCAAGAAAAATTATATAAGTACTATCCTGTCACCCCAATAGATGAAGGGATGATGCTACATTTTTTGATAAGTTGTGTTTACATAATGCGTATGCATGCGAGTGGGTGAATGAGTAAGTGAGAATATTTGAGTGTAATTTTTGTTGTGTGGTGTCAAGTTATATTCTCGTACTTTTATACAACTTGTAACATATAATTGCTTTGTTCTGTGAAAATGTACGTCCAGTATGCAAAAAGGCGACTCAGCGGTAACTGCACCTCTGAAGATATATAAATATTAAGTTACAGGCATAAGTTGTTTAAACACCATCTGAAAGACTGCACATGAATACGAGGGCAGCGGGACAGCGAATAGCTAACTTCCTTGAACCTTGATTTATGAACCTGTTAATTGGCTACAATGTAATCCACTAAACATGTAGAGTAAAGAAATGAACACTCCAAACTGCCAGTTTTCGGGGCGGTTACGTGACGAGCCCGCCAAAGTCTCACGTCAGTATAACATGACAACTGTCCCTCCCGCTGGAGAACTTGATAGACTTTGATTTTAACCAATTACGATCGCGATCGGTCACGAAATGTGAAGCTCAGGGCTGACTAAACACAGAATCGCGGGGTCAACTTCCTGTCTATGGCTGTTGTTTGGATGGAAATAATAAATATCAAACCGGTTAAGAATGATTATTTTGTGCGTTACACTGCATGGATTTATAAATTATACACAGCACAATAAAAGTGACATGCAATGAGATAATTATCTGGTTTATAATTAAGAGTGTTGTGATCTTCTCAAACTCTTCTTACGTCGCATTAAATCGGCGAAGTCTAGTCAGTTACACGTATTTGACTTGTTCGGGGCTGTGCTGAAAACAAAACTGGCTGCAGAAACATCGTGGAAAAACTGCGGAAACAGTACAGAACCATAGAGCGCAATTTTAAAACACTGGACTGTTATAGGCGGTTTGGGATAAAAGTGAGCGCTCAAAAAAGCCCTACTTAAGTTCTATTTTCAGCCAATTCGTATCTTTCCGAGCGTAATGGTTAACGACAGGAAATGTTTAACCTTTGGACACGGCACTTGATGTTTGCGCGTATAATATAAACTGTGCAGTCAAGAGGAATTTGCGTAATTTGATAGAAAGAACGTTGATCAATTATATAAAACACAGTTATGTCGATTAAGGTTGTTTTTGTTTGAGCATTGTTGTATTTCAATAGGAAAATGGACGGAACTATATTACTGAATTGTGCTGACAACCAAACAAGCAGTAAGGCATCTAGAGTTAATATTGAATCATATGCAGTAGCGGATAGTGATTTTTTTAAGGTTCAATATTTAGTGCTCACTTTATCCCGAATGATCTATACTCAGGAGAGCATGGATTCGATTCCCGGTCCGACAATCTTGCTATCCAATTAGAGAGATCCGAAAATCACGTGTACAATAAAGGAGTTAAATTTTTAAACTTGCTGCGACATAGTCTGAAGTGGGTGTTGTTTTCGTAGATACACAAATGCAATACACGTTCAGTTGTTTCGTCAAAAAAGAAGTAATCGCAAATCACTGCAACACATTTCAATGGAAGGTATAATGGAGACCTTCTGACATCCACTCTCAGATAGGGAAGCAATGATGACCGGCAATGACTTCAGGGCACGACATTACTTTATCAGGGCTGGTTCGGGATACTGCCTCGCTGGTTACATCATCATCTATGTTTTCTACAGCTCACATCAAGTCACGTGACATTGCGGAAGCTTTGCCGCCAGCTCTTTCAACGACCACGCTACTTTCACCACTACACTCCACCGGACAGCGGCATACACTGGTCGTCAGATTTCCATGACTCGCGCATACTCGCCGCTGAAAATTGCGAAACTGGATGGTTTTGCGTTCCTCAGAGGTATACGCACGACGCCATCTTAAATATAACGCTATGAAATGATGGTGTCGCCTTTGAATGTGTCATGGAGGCGACCTATGGGTGAGTATACTCCACACCAGCTATGTGCCATGCACCTAGAGGCTAGAATAAGGTGTGATGCGAGTGTTGGGTCGCCTTTACAGTTTACGCACTTCAACGCTTCGGACGTCCAACGTGCACCCAGGTGGCCAAAGACGCACACCTATGAAGCCTTACTGTCCCCACTGAGCATTAAGGTCTCCTTCCCTACCACACACCATACTCTCCGCTAGCTCTTTTTAAATAAAAAACTCCAGTGGGGTTCTAATCGTGTCTGCAAAAAAAGATAGCGAATTAAATGTTAAATTATTCTAGACGTGGTTGAGTACGTGTGTGTAATATACAGGAAGTTTGGTAATTATAGATACAAACGAAAGGGGTGTGTCGAGGACGATGAAACAAGCAAATAATGGTAATCAACATGGGTCTCAAAACCAATGGTTTTCCCAATATGACACATGACACGTTACGAGAGGAACGCTATAATGCCAGTGTTCCCGAGGATCAAAACGTCAAAATGCTGCACATGTGGACGAAGACATTACAACAAGTGTTCGAAATAGGCGCCGTTCAGCACGTCGTCGCATCGATGCCCGTAAACTTTCAAAAACATTACCATGTTTGCACGTGTCCATACGTCGTAACGGGAAAACCGTCGTTTTCCGGACCTATGTTTACTGGCATTATTTACTTGTTTCATCATAGTCGACCCACTCCATTTGTTTTGTATCTATAATTACCAAACACCCTTTATATAACACCACTCACTCTTTTGTAGTATATTTTCTTATGCCGTATTATAAATTCTGTTCAAATTTCCTGCAAAGAAATACTTAGTTAGGAGTTGCTAAAAATATTATTCGTTTACATAAGTTATGTATATTTTAATTGATTATATAATTACCTGAAGTGATGTACGACTTAGGTGTTTGATTTTACGGTAGATGCGAAAAAATCAGTCTTCGTCATACTACATATAAAATATTAAATAATCGCATACTGACTGCAATAGGCCAACAAGTACTAAAACCAAATTTGAGAGAAATGCCGGTTAAAGTTTAACAAAGCTATAAATACCATAATACAATACTTGAGCACAGCATTTAACATGTAAATTATAGTACTTTACCTAAGTTATTATAAACTTCATATAATGTTTTAATGATATTTCTTGGCCCTTACGACTCTCTTATACAATAATATAAAATTCTAATGATTCAGATACTGTGGAAGTAAGTGCTATATAGCTACAACAAAGTTTATGGAAGTTTTATATATCAGTATGTTATTTCCCAAAAATTCTTATTATGATTTAATACAGAGAAGGAACTACATATATTCTGCAATGGTTTAGAATCAAAAATTTACTAATTTTAACAAAACATATATGTGTAGGAGTGACACATGTTATTGAAAAATGGATTTATTTAACGATGCTTGATAGTTTTTCACTGTTAAAATTGCTCTAAATCAAATAAAGTATTATGCAATAAGTAAAAAAAGGTGACGAAGGGATCATTCTACACAGTGATAAGGCAGAAAGGCTATTTGAAACAGGTTTACAAAGTCAGTTGTTCTCTTTTTAGTATCAAATTAATCTACATGACAATTTTCAATTCATGCTTACACAACACCATTGCTGTAAAATGATTGGTGAAGGCTCTTTATTGTACCGTTCTTCCCCATCCTCTTCTATATTACAGTTGGTGGTAAATGTGCGGCTGAGTTTTGGTCCCGAAGTTCTACATCTTGTTATTTTTAAAACTGTGGGCAATGTTAGACGTTCCTTTAAAACCTATCTTGTAGGAAAACTGGAAAGAATTTTTCTGTTCTTTATTTTTCTTTGTCAGTGTGCATTTAAAATTTGGTTCTGTAGAATTTAGAGTGTGTTTTGAGATCCATGCAATCTAGTGTATCCATCTCTGCCACTTCTAATGGATTTGTCTTTCTTTTGGTCATTCAGGTTACTGTTATCCACTGTGCAGGTACAGAAATAGAACCACTTTTAAGTACAAGGTTATGCTTTTCTTATCAAATACTGTTAAGTGGTCACTTTCATTTTACGTATGCCTAGTCACTAGAAATGCATGTGTGATTCTTGTGATATCATGAATGGACATAGCCTATACGTACAGCGCAACAACTAATTTATTCTGATTTTGACCGGCACACCAGTCCGAGTAAAATCAAGCACTGTCTTCGTCATAGCACGTTTGCAGAAACTGTGATAGACAAGAGACTATCCCATTAGGAGCTTTCCTACCAGCACCATTGCGCAATTCATAGCAATTTCCAGTATTCCTGCCCAAATCAATAACAGTGAAGTTTAGGACATGCAAACGTAGCTTTTAATAAACGGCAGACACGTCTGAAACACTATTATTGGATTTAGCGTGGAAAAAGTTTACGTTGGCAAAATTAATTCGCTATGGTTTCTTCCTTGTTTTTGGCACACTTTTACATAAATATAATAAGCAAATGTTTTTCCCGACAATGATACCTTCCTCAGTATTTTTTAACGTCGGGCTCAAGTGTGTGTAAGTAATATCTGCTAAGGAATAAAATTCAAGGAACGTTATACGTGTGTATGCACCTTTTCAGCTCCTCCATTATTCATGCAAATTTTATTTTCAAATTGCCTAAAATAGCGAAAATGGGCGTTTTTGCGAGGCACAGAATCTGATAAAAGGTATGGTCGTGTACAATACACATTTATCTTTCATATTACTTCAAAAATGATAGGGTCGCCACTGAATGTCTCATAGAGGCAAGTTGTCGGCGAGAAGACCGTACGACAGTTCAGTGACATGTATCTAGAGGCCAGGTTGAGGCGTTATGCTCCTACTGTATCGACCTTACTGTTTCAGCTTTTCTGGGCCTCGGACGCGCAACATATGTTCACCCAGGCGCCCACCGACATATAACGAGATAAATTAAATAAATAACTTTGTTTCTGTTTGAAACAGTTTCTGGGCTTGGTGGGGTGGCTATCGTAGCGTCCAACCTAAGAGAGACCCGAACCGCCTGGACCCAGGGTGAGAGGGTACAGTGGGAGGAACCACCGTACGTGACAATCTTGTTTCGTCTCGCCGTGGCAACCGACTACCCATTACCGCCGGCAGGTTATTGTCCTCCGACTACAGCCCCGCCGCGCCGGGGGAAAAAAAAAAGTATTAAGTGAACGAGAATTCTCGTTCATGCACGAGAACCGTAAACCGGGGTTACTTTGACATTGCGGGGTAACTTTGACAACTCAAAATGTTGGTTTTTATATTGTTTAGTGACGAAAGTTTCAAACATTAGCTATAAGGATAAAATGAATTATTTTAAATACTCGGCTCAGATTATCTGTTTATTTACCAGATAACCAAAAAACTAATATTTTGAATAGCCAAAGTAGCCCCGAAAAGTGTCACAGTAACCCCCCTGGTTTACGGTATGCACTACTGTGGTTAATTCTATTACAGATTATAGGAAGATAATTGAATTCCTTATGGGACGAGTTTGGCAAGGGAAATTTACGTCGTTAATTTGTGCCGGAGACGGTGAAGAGAACTTATTAAATAAGACGTGTTAGTGGAATTAAAGAATAGGCTATACAAAGAGAAAAATCACTCTATGTTAACATTTTACTGAAAAACAAAGGCATATCAGCTGCCTAATTTTGTTCACAGGAAATAAAATTACTTCCATAATCACGAAGGCTCTGTAAACCGGAAATAACTGATTTTTCGCTTGCTGATACAGCGCAAATAGGGACAGACATTGTTACTTTCCAAAACAATAACACTGAGCTTCCTAACCTTATCCTTAGCAACGCACGAGAGAGCATCCGTCTCCATTAAATTTAGCGGGAGAAATTTTCGTATAAAGTTAATAACTAATGCCACAGATTTTCCGTGAAAAGAAATTTACACCAAGTAGTTTCAATGCTTTACGCGCACATCAGCAGCTCGCCTTCACGGTTATTAACTCGATTTATGATCCGGCCATCCTAACTTCGACTGTCAATTATCACTCCTGGTAAATGATAAGATATAGTTCCCTCATAGGATAAATTACTACATTCACTCATATTCTTGATTCTCTGGGCAGTTTGCTCTGTCTAGTAAGAACATTCGACTCCCACCAAGGCGATACGGAGTCGACTCCCGGCAGGTTCGGTCCCCAAATTTTCGCATGTAGGGAATCGTGGTCGGCAGGTTTTCTCGGGGATCTCCCGTTTCCCCCGCTCCTATCATTCCGACGCTTCTCCATCGTAGGGGCTTATTTCATGTCATCCTTCGGGGTACGCAGATTGCCTACGAGCTACCATTCATAAAATCTGCATTAGGGGTAAGATGTATATTTTTTTAGCAAACAATGTTTTAAGTAATATGACTAATTTCATAAGAAGTTAAACGATTAATGATATTAAAAACGTATGTTCCTACATTTACATTGTCTATTACAATAATCATAGTACATACGAGAATATGACACGAAATTTCTGGCAAAACTATCGTACCACACACCAGAGACGCTCTTGGGTGACCGACAGGATTATCACGAAGTCCCACGGTTTCTATACATGTGAATTTAATAAATGTGGGCACTTAACATGCAGCTATCTACAACCGTCCGCCAGAATATGCATAAACATAAATCTAGATGCTTAAAATAAATTAGTATGCTTCCTACAAGTTTCACGACAAAGTAAGCCTATAATACGCCTCTAGATTTCGTGTGATGGTCTTCGAAGCACTATGATCTTGAAAGAACTGTGCAATGGGAGTCATAGAAACTAAATCCAGCTTCGAAGCACTGTTGTAGTAAAAAACATGTTTTGCATAGCTTCTTCAGAGTTACTAGCTGTAACAATGACGTTTAGAAGTGTGGCTGAAACGAGTAAACAGCAGTTACTTTTCAAAGACCGTCGGAATTGGAACAGCGTAGTATTTTAAACCAATAAAACTCAGTAGCCTGGACACCTACGTTATACCAAACTGCAGAATACACGTGAACAGGTTAGATACGACCAAAGCTAGCGAAACTGAGATGGAGGAGACTGATGTAATCATGGCGTACCAAAGTAGAACAAAAAAAAAAAAAACATAATTTTGGTTCATCCGCATATGTACGAAATACATATAATGATATTTTAAAAACCGCACAGGAACGGTAAAAACCTACGATTTTATGTGATTACAGTTGTCTAGAATAAACATAGACCCCTTATTATTTTTTATAAATCACAAGAGACAAATAAAAATATAAAATTTTCGGGTGATACTCACAACCTTTCTACGTATACATGTAAGATTCCTGGGTGACATACAGTTGTCTAGCAAAAAGGTTAGATTTTGGCAAATAGGCAGGGATAAATAGAAGCGGCCCAAAAATATACTGGATTTTGGCCAAACCACATCTGTCTAAGATAATTATAGCATTTTGACGAATCGTCGGAACCCGTCATTTGCTTAAAGACTACACGAATAACAGGTGGTCAAGAATAAACTTTGTATTTTGGAAGAATCGCAACAGTCTGGCATAAACCTTGGACGTTCCGGCGAATCTCAGGAAACAACGCAAACGTGTGTGACGTGCACACTTGTCAAGCTCTGTTCATCCCACCCACAGAGGCCATCGAAGTAGCACCATTCACAAGTACACTGCAGATGGCAATCTCGCTATATCCCTGCGCGCCTCCCACAATGAGCTCCGCGGCCATGACACACACACCACGCCGACGGTCGCTGCAGTCTTAACCATCAAGATAGCGCGCCACTTGGTTTTTCTCTCGTTAATTAATGTTCATTAATACTTTAGACAAACCGTCCTCGGTGATCACCTTGTAACGGCGTGCATCGAGATAGACACAGCAGACAATCTCGACGGCTCCGACCAAGCTGGGAGGAGAGTGAGGTCAAATCACCTGGGTGCCCAGACTCCTCTGCTGCTTATTTGACACCACTGTCGGGATAAGGCTTGTTGTGACTTTGTTGAACCCATTTTGGGCGTCACATCGCATGACGTTCAGGCCATTTTAGGTCATGAATACTTCTGTCGATATACTTCTAAATAATAAAATCCTCACATAGATAATTGCAAATAAGTAGGGACCTAACAAACAAGTGTAAGCTCACGTCATTTTCGCAATTGCCCCATGACTTATTTGACTCCTCCTGAAGGGCGCAGAACCAATAACAAAGAAACAACTGAATGCAGGCCCAACCATGTGGTACTACTATGTCAGCGAACAGCCAATGAGCAGCTGATGTCTGCTTGTGCACACAGATATATTCTTGGAGGCTAGCTTACAGGTCGGTGAATCCGCGAATTTTTCCGGTCACTACGAATAAGAAATATTACAAAATAATTAAATACCTATCCATATTCTTGGACCAGGGGTTTGATATCGAACTTATCGCAATACGACAGTTTTAACTCACAGAGGGTCGCGTCATAACGTGACGTCCAAAATGACAGCTTCACCTATCTACCACTCTTCCAAATTCATGGTTACCCTTTGGTCACTCGGAGGTAAGAAGATCCATGCAAACACATCTCGAAACAGAAATTTATTATACTCTGTTTCGTATTCTGTAAATTTTGACAGATCTCTAGACTATTACTGCGGACATTAAAGTCATGATTACAATGTACGAGCAAATTTACGGTGCATACTGAAGAACGGACATCTGTCTCACTTTAGACGCAAAATTTCGACTGAAATTGCATCAAACACGCCCAACGCACGAAAAGTAAGCATTTATCCTTAATATACGTGTGGAATGCACACGGCCATTCTTGTTAGACGTAAATTCAATTCTGTCAACACATACTCAAGTCAGGGACTTGAAGCTAACAGTTTTAAAATATGAAGACCTGCGTGTGGCCTGAGTAACGTTCTAGAGCAAGAAAGCGTACAGGAACACGGCAACTAAATCTTTTGAGAAAAGAGAAGAATTGTTTTCAAGCAACTTTTAAAATCCGTTCAAAACAGATTTTGTTCCTTTCACTATTTAAGCTACATTAAATAAATTCCTTTGGTTTTTAAAAGTAAACATTATCTAGGGCCTACCAAGAAAAGATGATTGCCGAGATTTTAAATAATTTTAATTCAAACTAAGTTACGTTTTAATTACGATGTTTCTGGAGATTGCTTTCCCGTAATTACCAGAGTTAATTACGCGTACATTGCAAAGTAAGATGTGCCATTTATCCCCGAGTTAATGCACACTGAAGTCGAAGCTACTTTCACCATTGTGTAGTTTTTAAGCCAATCGAGCCGTCCTTGGAAGAACGCCGAAAGGAATATTTTGTAGTATATATAAAATGTCTGGCCATGACAGATACGTATATACAAGTTAACTGTTCACACACGGGACACATGTTTATTCACGTTGTCTCCTTGCTGCAGGCTACAATATAATAAGGCCGCAGACAGCATACAAAATACTGCCCTCGAGGCACGTGAGGTTACATCACGCCCAGACCAGGTAACGGTATATCTTAAATAAAAAGTCATCAAAAGTGTGAAAAAATTCGCAATTTCATATTTGTATGAAGTAGTGTTAGTTTTGTAGACGTTAGTAATAACTACAAAATTCTCTCATCAATTTTAAGCTTGATTAGTGACCCCATAACGGCATGAGAAAGTCTACGTTTGCATGTTACAGAGACATTCATCCAACTAAAACATACTTGACAAAATGAAATAATTTACACTGAAATAACATGTCTCGGGCTATTTGCTTAAAGTCATACAACACAAAACAAAACATAGGCATATTTGTAACCTTAAAATAATAGTTGAAAAGCAAGTAAAAGTTATTTTACTTCCAATATTTTGCAGCCCATTTAAATTTTTTACTGTAAAAAAACATTGCGCGAGGACTTCTCTTAAGGCGGCCGCCTGGATGGCGCTGTAACTGCGTGCAGCGTGTTCGAAGTTACGTTTTTTCCTCGGAGACCACAAAACAAGTGTCCACAATACTTATCTGCGAAAAGAAAACGCACTTCAGACTACTGGGGGCTATGACTTTTAAGACACCACGCACTTTGGAACAATAATTTTAAAGCCCTCGAACTTTCCTAAAATCGGCTTTCACAGACAGTTGTTTTCCAACATTTCGAACTGGGTTCGTTCAAAATTGAGGTCTTCAATTACATTGGACTTTGCTGGTCCAATAAAATTATAGGGTCAACGCTTGAAGTCCCACAGTAAAAACGTTACGTCCGGAATAAAGCGCGTAGAGACGATATCACAATAGGGGAAGGAAGGGGCTATGTTCGAGTTTTCTGTCGCATGCGATTTGGAAGCCGAATGGTGTTTTTTAGGACATGAAGAAAGATTTTTTTCTATTTTAACGTATAATAATGAGTAGCCGAACGATAAAACAATCTCCATGACCTGAAAAACACCACTCGGCTTCAGTGGCGGATACAAAGGGGGGGGGGCCGTAGGGGGCGACCGCCCCCCCCCCCCCCCAAAAA
>PNEQ01133614.1:0-12139 GCA_003012365.1 Medauroidea extradentata | reverse complement strand
TATTTAATATACTATAAAATATTTATTTATGATAATATTGACATACTTACTGCCTGTATAAGTTTACTGAAACGGCGCCAGTAGAAAGTGATGTAATCCGGGCCGTTCAAATTCAACAGTCGTTAGCGAAAGGCGTCTAGCGCTACGCGCGCTGACGTAGTTAATTATTTCACCGACAGGTGGCATCAGAGTTAGGTTTCGCCACTTAGCTTGGAAGCGTTCAATGATGGTACCGGACGGTACAAGATGAGAGCGTTATTGTGTTTGCCAATGTGCAATAAATATGGGTTCTGATAAAACACATTCAAAAGTATTAGAAGTGACTGTTTCCTCATTGGTAATATGTAAGTTGTTATGTGTTACGATCGCCAACATGAGTATCTTGATTTAGAAACAGCAATTATTTTGTTTCATACACTAAGAAAATACGTTTTTTTTGTTGAGTGCATCATTGTTCATGGCAGTGTAACAGAACATGTTTGAATTCTTAAATTGCGTGTGTCATTATGGCGTGTTTTTTTGTGGCGGTTTTGAGTTATAAATTCGATTTTCATGTGTACATATTTACGAGATACGTAACGGCAATAGTGCTGGTCGTATAAATTAGAGTAGATGCACAGAAACCTGTTTTAAAAGACGTTAACTCGCAGGTATTTATTACTAAGATTGCTATTGGTTATACATTTTATTCAATACCCGTGTATTTAATGAGTAGATATTGTTGACATTTTCAGCCCAGTGTAATGTAGATGTAAACATTGTACAAGCCTATGTAAATTAAGCACGTGGCAATGTTTACGTTTACATACCGTGGAAAGATATAAACTGGCAGAAAATAGAAATTAATCAGGGCTTTTTTGAGTGCTCACTTTATCGCGAATCACCTATAGAGAGGTTTTACTGTATAATAGTTTTATGATGAAAACACATTTTTTTCTTTTAACCCAGAAAAAAAATTGTGAATGTTTTAATTGTTTTACAGAAACTAAGAGTAGCAAAAACTGCTACTAATCAACATATAGAAATGTTTGTATTCAACAATTAGGACATAAAAGATGTTTCCCCAAAACCTTATATACATAACACAGAGATAGATAAACGATTAACTTTTTTCTTTCTTTGGAATACATTTCTATATTTTATGAATTGCATATTTGATTAAATTTAGTTAATACGCAATGATTTACAATTTTTAAAATGTCATATTGAGAACCAGTGATACAATTTACACTGATACTAAGCAATATCTATCTACACATGTACTAGAACTAGTTAAAACAATTGAATCGTGCAGTGTCAAACGTTACAGTGTCCAGCATATTACGTTTCAAAATACTATATAGGCCTATTTAAAAAACACAAGCTTATAATAAGTTTCCTTAGATATCTTGTTTTTATTTATTTTAAAAACTTGTACCAAGGAAAACGTTAGATACTCGGCTTTTAACAGGAATATTCTACATTCTGAGAAAAAAAAATTTACATCATTCTTAATTTTGTAGATGAAGTACCATGCAATGCATCTTTCCTCTGCAATTCATCAAATTCTGCTACAATAAAAAAAGTGTTAATATATTTTTTTACTTCAGCAATTTAGAACAGATATTTGCTCTTAATCTTAAATTTTCTTTCCTATAATTTGTTTCATTAAGCAATAAAAATTTGGTTCTTTCTGTAAGTCACTTCACATTGAAAAATCAAATTCATTTCCTCACGGTTAGGTTTTTCAGGCAACATACTCAATTATAGGCCTAACGTTAGTCTTTAAATACTTTACTTAACAATCAAAAACAAAAGAGGGGGAGGTAATTCTTTTTAATAATTTATTTATTTGTACAAAATATTGTGTTTTGTGGGTATATAATGTGACATTTTTTTACTGTAACAATTTTTTTTTTGCTTTTATGGTTTTTTGTATTATAGCATATTAAAGTCAAAATTTGCACAAAATTGTTTTATGCAATAAAGGAAAACCAACTTACATACTGAAATGAAGAAAATCCCACTGAATAAAAGTGTCACAGGCTACGAAAATACATGTTCACAAACCACATTGACTTTTTTGTATTAAAAAAATAATTAACTTGAAATAAATAAATTGATAAATTTTTTTATACATTTAATACAAAAAAAAACTGACCAATGTGGTTTTGATACATGTCATGTCATAGTCCATGTCACTGTTCTTCCGTGTGAATTTTTTCGTTTCGGGCAAGTTGATTGGTTGTCCTTCACTGCACAAAACAGTTTTAAGCAAATTTGAACTTGTGAAACATGCTATTGTAAGGTACTTGGCCACTCCTCCTCTCTTTTTTTTTTCTTTCCAAATTTTCTTTTACGTTTGTATATGATTTACCGCTTAACAGCGAGTTCTGATATTTTGGCTTCAATTTCTGTAAATGTAATTTTATTTGGAGGATTTGTTTTCCTCGTTAATATAAAGTAACCAACGTCAATATAGGCTCCGAGGATCCCAGGGCATTTGACATAATTTAATTTGTTAATTGTTGTGGCACGCAGCAATTTGCTTTTTTTTTTAGTGTGGTCGCTCGGTTGGTGTGGGCGAACCGGCCTGCCTTATTTTCAACCCACAGTGTATGTTGGTGTGTGTGTGACGACCCCAGTTGTCTTAAATTACCTAAGGAAATATTTTGAAAGATAAGACATTGTAGCCTGTAAGCAAGGCATGGACTGACACGTGCTCGTGTTGAAAGATCTTCCAGGAGAGCAATATAAAGACTTTTGGAACTCTGAACCTCGAAATTTAATACAACATGAGAAAATTATTAAGTTACATTGTTGTTTTGAACCGATTAATTTTAATAGCAAAATGATACGTTAATAGTGTAAAAACAGGTTGGCGGTGTATCCAGTAGGGTGATGTGTGTGTAAGATTAAGGAAATTTCATTTTGAGAAAAAGGTATTTTGACACACCTTGTACAATGACGGTAGGTTTCTGCAAGGCATGAAAATCTGAGTAAGGTAGTCGAGTGACGGCTCGAACAACTCAGGACGAGATTCTGGATGTTCAATGCAGTAAATAATTATTTTTTTTGTGTCAATGGCTTGCTGTGGGCGCTATTTGGTGTGCAAGAAGTAGGTGGCGCTAACGGTCATTTTGACCTGACGTCGGGCACGTGATCGGGCGTGACATCAGGCGGGTAGAGGTGCCAACTGCCATGGTACGAGAGGATGAGGATATTATAAGAATATTGGGAATTGTAACGAATTTATATAACGTGTGTATAACGGTTTTTCAATTTGTTAATTTAAGGAGCATGTTGTTAATTTTAAAGCTGATCTGGATACACCGGTAAGGAAAATTATTGTTTTTTTTTGGTGAAGGAGTTGTGTTGGTCATCCTGGGCAACTTCCGAACAGAAGGTTTGCGGAAGTGCCGGACCTGCGTTTTCCTTCTTAGTGTGGTAGAATCGGAGTAGGGTGGACGTGTTTTCGGGAGTGTCCGAGACCCGTAAGGGTCACACTACAGCATGTTTCTATTTAGTTGACTATTTTCGGCGGTCGGACCCATCGACGTGTAAAACTGGCTGTAAGTGTTGCAGTGTGGTGCTAGTAAAGTTCGTATCAAGCAATCGCTGGGGTTACTCTTTATTACAAGAGGCCTATGTTGTTTACACGTGTTGTCATTATTCTCTTTTTGCACGAACCCACTGGAGGAGACCCCATCACCACCCTGTACGATAAGAGACAGTTCTACTGACTGAGCAGGGAAATAATTTATTTTCCACTATAGCCATGGAGGTAACGAGGAGGGAGTAAGGCCCAATACACTATTATACAAAAGTATGAAAGTAAAAAAAGTTCACTACAGTAAAAAAATAGTTGTGACATATGTCAACAAAATAAACCACCCCACGCATACATACATTTTCTAAACATTAAATTTGTATGTGAACTTCCTCCTTAAAGATTAAAACTAGAACAGCAATATGTATGTCCCCCTTTGAGAATTTCAATGTTTGTGCCCTGTTTCACCACCATTGTACATACACAATATGCAAGTTGTAATATCAAACTTTTTTTGTGCAAATTAATGACAACCTACACACTAAATTTGCGTAGCCTTGGCAACGAAAATGTTGTGTGTTCTACCTACCATAAAAATAACTGTGTGTCATGGAACTCTTCGAACGGGGCATAGAAAATACAGTTAAGAGTATTATCTTTCGTTCACTGGTGCCCAACGAAGAAGTTTTTTGCTTGCTACATTTTGCCCAACACCCTGCTTGAAACTTTCCATCGTTGCCTTCGCAAAACAGTTTCTTATAGATACACTACGTTTAGTAGGGAAAGTCTACGCACGAGGCAAACTCACAAGATTACGGACTGTTAAAACTACTGGCGCTACGAAGTCCAGACCTGCCAACTTCCAGAGTCCTATTAGTAAGATTTTCAATATATTTAAAATTTGACGTAAATAAAACGCTGCATTTCAAGTGCTGTGTATGATTAACTGCTTTTAAAAAATTATTGTATTATAATAATATGGGCCTACAAAGCTACTTACATTAAAACTGAACACAAATATTTTAAATATATGTACCATAAAAATTGTGGCCACCATTGCTTACATCACAAAACACAGAAAACTAATTAGGAAATAAACTACTGAATGTTTTAGAACTTTGTTGTATCAGAATAAAATACAAATACACCTCTAAATATTTATTGAAACATTTACACAAACCTATGTACTTGGTTAGGTGTTGAAGATCAGATTTTAATTTTATTTTTCTACACAGAAGGCCATTTTAATATTACCTGGTTGTTAATTTCCAGTACCACACAGTTCCACGCTTTCTTACGATTGTGTGAACACCAGACTCTGGGTAAACGCAGCACTGCACAGCAGTGCCTAAAAGGTCATATTTTTAAGTCTTAAATTTTATTTATATTCCTAAATTTTGTGAACGCTAAATACGCAATTGTTGATGCAGGAAGCACCTGACCTCAAATCTACCGTCAAAATAATTAATTAAAAGTTTGTAAACTGCCTAAATTAATTGTTTACATATCGAACGTCGCATCACCGGGCTACACATACACGAGAAAAAATTTTCTTATGATTTTGTTCTCTTCACACTTTCCAGAGCTACGTTTTTTAAATTAGTACGCGCAAATAGTCAATATGAAAGGCAAATTAGCTTCACAGAATCCAAAAAATCGCGTACCACAATGCATGTAAACAGACGAGCCACAACCAACAACATTTTGAAAACAACACTCTGTCAAAACGACAAGATTTGACCTGACCGGTTCGACTCTGCAGTTCGAGTTATAATCGAGACAAATAATATGGTACAATGGCTACATAAGTAGTACAATTATTCCCGAAAGTACGGTATAATCTGCTTACTTCGTAATTTATAACACGATAACTCAATATAAAATATGTTACACGTACCATAAATACAATATTCGAGCTATTCAAGGTAGCACGGCGTTGGAAATTAAGCAATTTTGCTGGCACACAGAAAATCCGTAAAATTTTTATATATGTGCGTAAAACCGTAATATCGAGATTTCTGTACAAGTTACGGACAAACCGTAAAAGTTGGCAGGTCTGGAAGTCCCACTTTCATTCAGACAAAATATTTTGGTACTACTGTAACTATTATTTTGTTCTAATAGTGTCGTACTACGTACTTGAACGCAGCGAACATCTTAGGAAGAGAACCGTAAACAAAATACTACGGAGGAACTATTATGTGATTAAAGTATTTTTACCATTTCTCTCCATCATCTTAAAAATTAGATGTGACGATCGTGCAACGAAATACAGCATCTGTGAATGTCCATTCCTTTCCATATATTCGTTATAATCCTAAAATATCAGTTAAAAGGTAAAAATCTTGACGTGTTGGTAGTAAGCACAAAGGAGGGTGGGGGTGTCTTACTTACGCCCTGGAGGGTGCCGGCTGCTGCTGGTGACGGCCGTAGGTCTACTGGCCGTGTGGCGAGTCCCCTCTGTCTCCTCCACGTCGAGATGTACGTTGCAAGGCTGTAAAGCAGCTGGTTGGTGGGACTAGCTCCCGAAGGACCATGAAGTGGCCATGGCCAAATAACTTACCCGGGTGACCTGCACTGTCCGTTTCAGGCAACATTTGTTCCGGAATTTGTGCACGTCGTGATCAGTGAAGGCGCAATGTTTGTTGTAATGACCAATATCCCTTGTTTAGCTGGTGTTGGGGTATGTTGCGGTGATGTTACTTGGTTGATTTATTTTAAATATTGGCACTTTCTTTTGTGTTGACTTGCTGACCACGTGGCCACACGAACATGGGCACTCAGTCGGTCCCGTCAGTATCGGGCGCATACAGGGTGCCTTCCGAATGTGCGGGCCGTTGTGAATATTACCCTGTTGCCGGTGTGTGTTGACAAACGGTCGTGATGCACACATGGGCTGTTGAGCACACGTTAATCTGTTGAATTATGTTATGCTTTTAAGTATAAATAGCCTTAACTCGGATAATTTTAAGAAATTGTTTAAAATTCATTATTCGAAAATGCTTGAATACTTTGAAATTTGGGAATCTGGTACTAGTATTTCAAAATCCAATAATACCAATTTATTATTCAAAATTTTGATTACTTGTACACCCCTAGTTAAGAGCTACATTTTCTAAGATTCTTAAGAAATATTACTTACATAAGCCTAGATGTATGAACAAGGTAAGGATATCAAACTGCACAAAGAAAATTTATGGTATCATAACCACAATTCACAGTAGATCCAAGAATTTGTGTAACTGACATGTTTTGCATTTATTACAGTGAAACCTAGTATTTACGTTACCATTATTCAAGTTTTCCTGCGAATTGCACTTTTTTCTTCGGGTCCAGTTTGTCTGCCATTTAGTGCAATGTTAAATTTTCCTGCATATCTCGTCATCAAAATTGTATTTTTCCCGCTGTTTAAGTTCTTCGTCCATGTTATCGCCATCAGAAGACAATATAAACACGAGCTTTCAGAGTCCTAGATGACAAAGAAAGATCATCTAAAATTGTTTGGAAATAAAACAAAAAAAATTACATCACAGCAAAGTTGTTCACTAGCAAAGCCATAGGAGAATGCCCATGATCGTGTGTATTGCTTGCGCTCACTGCACAATAAATTCAAGATGGCAGCAAGACAACTGCTGCCGCTAGCACTATCAATTGTATCTAACAATACTGGTAGCTGTATCCATGGTGCAACATTGATCTCTTTATGTGCGTTCGTTTGTCTTTGTACGTGCAAATAACTGTCACTTTAACCTAAAACTTTTGAAACGTGTTTGAAAAATGTTTTATTATTAGCAGCTGTGTTTTATAATCACTTCCATTTTAGTGCAGCGTGTTTTAGATAGATATAGAACAGCAATTTAACAAAAAAAGCCAAATTTTCAATAAAACAAAAATTAATACTATTGTAATAAATAGACAAGTGTTTTTTCGCGACGTGCAAAATTACAAAAAAAAAATGTGCTATTTTTGACGTGTTTCATAGTAAATTACAACTGATTTGAAACATCAACTATACGAATAGAGAAAATAGATTTTCCGACAGCTAGTTTAGAAGAGTATCGAAAGAGACATGAAAATGGCGGTTGTTTAGGCTGAAAGTGATGCAACGTGTTTATTTAACATTGTTTTACATGATTCCTGTTCATTTTTGTTTGAAATTCGTAATGATAAAATAAATATTACATCATTTAATATGGCAACATTAACTACGAACAAAGAAATTTACATTTGTAATGATGTTGTGACGTATAATTTGACAGAATTTGTGTTTCGGAAAATGACACAGCAAATTTTCTTCGTGCATTGCATGAAATGCAATAAACGAATGAAATAATTTAGCATATTTTTTCTGTTTACGAAAACGAGTGGGGTAAAATTGTTGCGTCTTAAAAAGAATATTTAAGGCGAAACACGAATGAAAAAATTCAAGGTATGTAGGTTATGCTATTCAAAGTCTTTCATTTTTTATGCAGTTTTTGTAACCTCAAGTAATTAATAACGATGCAGTGCCATAAAACTAGACGTACATAAGTTTATCACACAGTTTAAATAAATTGTTAGGCATAATGGAAAACATAGGTTCAACATAACCTAATATTAAGCACTTAACTTTCTGCGTTGCTTTTCGACTGTCTGATTTTACTTGAGAACAATATTACACATAATAATAGCTTATTCTTGCGACTAATGTTAGTCTATAAAATTGTATCCCCCATTCATATGTATCGGTGTGTTTCATATGCCTAATCTAACTATAAAACTTAACAAATGGGTAGATTTTCAACCATTCAGTTAACATACTTGTGTAAAGAAAGTTATTAATGCTCACAATTGATTAGCAACAATTCAAAATGGCCCACTATAAGGCACCATGAAGCTAAACTTGGAATTCTACAGTATTGTGATCAACTGTAATTTGCTGTGCTGACATCAAAACTCATTTACGTGTGACTTTCTTTTCTACCCAAACCACTGATCTTCATAAAAAATCTTTCAACTGAATCCAAACAAAAATGTCACTTAAAATTTAATTTGGGAAATAAAAGAAACATAATGCACATATGAAAATCATGAAATTTAAACATTTATTTGTCACATACAACTTTTATTTGACATGCAAGTCAATACATCCGGTAATTCACAGAAAAATTTTCCTGAAACTTCTGGAACAGCAAAACAAAATGTTTCAAGACTTAAGATGATAACATTACTCTACAGCACACTAAAAATAAGGCAGCATAATTCAAACTGGAGAAATATTGCAAAAAGTACAGTACTGGAAAATCAAGCAAAGCATTTGTGGAGTATGAACATGACAACATAATTTGTATTACTGATTAGTTATAAATAAAAAGTTGGAGTAATGTCAACACATGCCACTTCATCAGGCATGTGGTAACATTAAAGTCCAAACACTGCTGCTAAAAAGATCACATCACATGTTCAAATGTTAGCAACAGTTATTTAATATATTATTTATATATATATTTAAAAAATCACATGGCCCAAGAGTAACATACTCTTGATCCATGTACATCGCCTCACAAGACGACACCTCCTCAACATACAACACGTCACTCACTCTATGGTCACAAACAATACGAACTCCCTGAGGGATGTGCAGCTACAGTAGTCACAGGATAAACAATATCACTTCATTCCCTTGTACAAATCAGCTGCACATCGCAACATATTCACAGCACTTTCCACACAATGACCATAGCATATCACTCTAGTCAAAAAAACCCACTCTATAAACAATTATGTTGTCGATAAACATTTATTTAAAAAGAGCCAAGTATGTATATGTAGCAGAAAAAACTTCTCAATCTACATATTACACTTCTCAGTTTCAAAGACTATATATATATTTCAAAGCCAATTACAACCCACACAAATTAATTTGCAACAACAGTTAAAAAGTAAAAACACGTAACTAAAATCTGGCATTTTAACAGACAAAGGTAAACCAGTAACCAAAAAATTTAATATGAATCCCAGGTATCCAATAACCATGCCTTGCTTGCTTTGAAATCAAAAATCGATGGTGTGACAAGGGGGCCCACAGTAAGGCGTGGGGTCAGAAAAATGCAGCTGGTGATTTGGATCCCCCACATGATGGTGAAATGTCTCCAGAACTAGGGGGTGTGGAGGAGTTTGACGGGGGAAATGTCATTATGTTTCTAACATATACATCTTAAATTACTCAACAGGCACTGTTCAACTTAAACTATGGAGCTATGCTTCAAGTACAGTATCTTTCTGTAACCAAATTGCAAGGGTTTGGTTATGGAAATTTAAGACATATATTGCGCTATAAATAATTCTACAACAATTGTGCAAAAAACATGATTCATAATAGCACAAAAGCAACAAGAAAGAATTACAACTAATGAAAAAGCTCAATAAAAAATGTGGAGACCATTTTTATCCGTTAACGTACAAGTGGGTTTTCCTTACAATTCCGAGCAACAATCCAATTCACTTCCGACACGTTCCTTCTTATCCGAACGGCGTCATCGAGTAGGATCCGGATCCGGTCGCCCTCCGGACCCCGTCGACAAACACACGGAACAACGATCGGTCCGTACTTCACCCTAAAGCGTCAGCAATTAAAACCGGGAGGGCTCTGGTGAGGTATCCTCCACGGCACTCTGCAAGGGCTCCATCGGTCCCACTTAGCTCCAGGATGAATAAGTGTCCTGGTACCACTGCTGGTCTCCTCCTGAGCTGTAACCACCGCCATTTATACCGGACAGCCCGTACGCGTTGCTGAGCGGCTGCTGCGCCAGGGGCTGATTCCCCCAGCTGCTCTGGTAGCGACGTTTAGATTCCCCCTGGTTCTGGTGACCCCCGTCAAACTTGCGCTTACCTGCATGCAACACAATCACCACCACAGTGAACCATTAGTTGTGACCGGTAAAACTGACAAACTACTCCCATACTTTCTGCATTATAGTAGAACCATTTAGTCACACCTACTGTTTTTACACTTTCCTTCAATTTACACCTACACTAGACCCCCGATTTTACGAACCCTGGATTTAACGAAAGTAGCGATTCTACGAATAATCTCAGGAACCCTCAAAAAATAACAAAATTATATGACAAAAAAAAATTGTAAGGAATTAGGTTGACAATGAATAAAACAGCCTGTCTCCAACTACGACGTATTAGGATCTATATTGAGGTCGTACTATAGACGCTAAGTCCCAGCGCATGCGCATATGCTCATTTAACTATAGTACAGCCTCCTTAGGCTGTTTCACGTCTTATATCTCTCTCGTCTCGCGCCGAATGAGTTTATTTTTTTACACGAACGCTATAAATAATAGCGTGATATTTTTCTTTATTGCGTTAACACCATACGTACGTAAAACAATTAACTTGGCGCATAATTTGCTTAATATACAATTAGTTACTTCGTGTCATAAAAAGTGCGTTTCACAAGTGAGCACGATAATAGCGCTACCTATTTCCAAGTGCAGAAACATTTGTCTCCGGGTATGTCGAACTTGGAAAATAAATAGACGTTCGTGTATTACGTAATCCCGGAACTCCTAATTTATTTTTACCACATGTACTGACTGTGAAAGTGATTATTTTCTGTCACTTATACATGTAATTCTCGACGATTTTAGGTAAGAATATCACAAAATGGCGTATTTGGAACAACGTCGGTATATGCTATGGTGCCGCTAGCTATCTTCCATCTTGTGAACGTTAGTACAGTTGCGCTATCTGTCTGCTCTGCACGCTACTAGTATCTACGTTCTCGTACAATTCAACAACGTCGAGGGAATGTTTTTACGTTAAGTTATATAAAACTACGCAATGAATAAATACATCAGCTTAATCCTTCTTTCTTTGGTGAATAATTTACAAGGGCATTTTACTAGTAAGGAATGCCTACTTTTTTCCCCATTAAACGCTACGCAAATTGGGCTATTCGCTTGTGAGAAGGCACTCGACAGCTCGGTTTACTCTTTTTTTTTTATAGGACAAAGGTCGATCATATCTATTGTTTAACGGTGTTCTTTTGATCGTAAGACGTCTGCCTATTGATATAAATGTATATTTCAACTATCACTTGCGTTATTTTTCCGATAAATGCTACGGAAGTCGGTCTATTCGCTCGAGATAAGACACTAGAAATCTCAATTTTCTCATTTTTTTTAGGAAAAGGATTGGTCATATCTATTGTTTAGCGGTATTCTTTTGATCATAACACGCCTGACTATTGATATAAAGTTATATTTAAACTATCACTTGCTATATTTTTCCGTTAAATGCTACGGGAGTCGGTCTATTCGCTCGAGAGAAGACACTCGGAATCTTGATTTTCTCATTTTTTGATGACAAGGGTCAGTCATATCTACCGCCCAACAGTGTGACGGGTGGCTACTGATATCTAGAGGTGGGAAAAAATGGTGTAACGATTTTTACGCGAAAATACGCGAAACTACGCGAAATCTACGTTTTAAAACGACAAAACACGAAATAAACAGTTACCTTAAATATTTACGAAACTGGTCAGTTATTTGGCCTAAATAAATCCCTTATTTTAATTATTTAACTACAATTTCGATGATTATTTTAGCGTGTGCGGGT
>PNEQ01133613.1:0-12139 GCA_003012365.1 Medauroidea extradentata | reverse complement strand
ACAAGACAGGCAGGGGAAGAGTGGTTAAACAGCCCACCAGACTGGATTTATAAATGGGAAGACGTGTGAGATGACATGGGGATAGTCTGCGGGAAAAGTGCCGTCAATACAAATAGATTCCAAAGTGGACATGGTAGTCAGTGATCAATCTGTGCAGCCAGTGTTGAATGTGTGTAGTGTATATAGAAGAGGAGGTGTGCTGTTGATAGCTTGTGTTGGTAAACAATACCAAGGGCAGCCTGGGTAACGGGGCCGGGCGAGTCAAGATGGAGGTGGTTAAGGAGAAAGAGGCGCGAGCCAGCACGGGATCGAGACTTGACGATTAGCCGACAATACACCGCGCATAGTACTTATATCATGTGATTATCCTCATACATTCAAGAGGCGATAATTTCCCATCAAGGTCAATTACCCTGTGACTAAAAATAAGACTTTTGGGAAGTCACTGTAAGAGGCATGGGCAGCTACAGTAGTGTGTCTAGTTCTGTCCCCCTCCCCATCTTAATTATCCTGGGCGCTCCTCTCGTTATTGCCCATAAGTAGCCTTCATATTACCAACGTTATACGAAATAGAGAATACTAAGAGCCTTCTGCTGCCGCTGGGTGATAGTCTTGAAACATGCCATGTGTATGTTTATAAAATATGTACAGTATCAAAAAACCATAAAATGTAGTTGATAAATTAAAACTGTAGAAAATAGTGCTATGCTACTTATGCCTTGCTAGATATTTTGCTGCAGCTGCAGGTTGTGTAGGTTGTCATAAGCTTGGAAAATACTTAGCAGTCACACTTTTCTAACAGGTTTACACTACACTACAACTAAAATTATTACAGCATAGGTATATAAAAAAAATGCAATGCATTTCATGTTAAAATTGTTTGCAAAACCCTTAATTTTTGTTCCAAATTAGGAAACTGTAGGAAATCTAATTGTAACTGGCTAAGGAAATGTACCTTCACATAAGTCAATTTTTTTTGTCCAGTTCTTTCACCTAGCAAAAATGTCATAACTGACACAAGGGACTGTTATTACTTTTGAAATTTAACTGAAATTTAATATAATTTGAAAGAAGAAATTTTCAGTAGACTGTTTCTACTGTCAAGTATATAAAACAGCAAATTTTTTTTATTTTGGTTATGTTTGTGTTTCGATATGGAGGGCCATCAAATAGCATTGAGAAGTGCCAGATATATGTTAACCTCGATCTTTTTTCTAGCATACTCATTACCAAATGTGTTAGGAATATATTTAACTGAAACAACAATGATTGGTTATATTTACAATATTATACTTAATACAGAATACATCTGTGCAGATGACTGTCATGAGGCCAGTTAGTTAACAATTAAGTGCAGTGGCGTCGTAAACGGAGGGGACGAAGGGGACACGTCCCTCCAAAAAAATTTTCGTAGTTTTTAAGATTTTTTAAGATTAAGATTTCCTTCAGTTGTATATTAAATATTTTGATGCAGAAACTCTTTAAATAGCAGCATTTTGCACCTTAAAATATAAAATTTCCCGGTGGGGGACTCCTACACACCCCTTTATTACGTAGGTTATATGTACACTTTTTCTACCAGTGACTTCCCCCCCCCCCCCCAAAAAAAAATCAAATGCTTACGACGCCGATGATTAAGTGCACTGCCTGCCTTACAACCCCAATAAAAGTTTTGTCAGGGATTAAATGTTATTTAATGTATTTGGTAGGTTGTCACTTTTCACACTATCACTTTCTAACAAAATATTGCTACACTTATTAAAATGTGGGATAAAATAAATAAATAAGATTGGGGGTTTTTGAGTGTTTTTTAGAGTGAAAATACTTATTTTCTCATAGTTTTTAAAGAATTGGTTATTGAAACAAGTAGCATAAAAGATTTTATAGCAATGTAGATAGCACTAGATGAACACTGCTGTCAGTGGGATGTACATAGTTGACAGGTAGCGAGCCACAGCAATTATAATTCAACTTAAACAGTACCAGCAATTTCCTATACTTTTTTCCACCAAGACTCTCCTACTTGAAATTTAAATCTAGATTCCTCTGCCATGCTAAAAATATCATATTTTGATATACATCTTAGTGGTTCAACGCCTTTAATCGAGTTTATGGACTCCATGTACTGTGTGATTGTTCTGAAATGAAATTGAGTAGATAAAATTATTAAGTTTGATAAACAAGAGTTGGCATATTTGAAGGATATTCAAACATAACTCTATTGCTCCATAGTTTGTTGTGAACATTGATTGATGAGCAATATTGTTTGTGGTTACCTATTCCTCCTCTCTCTGGAGGATGTGAGATGACGCAGCTGCCACTTAGCGGCGTGATAAGGTGGCTGCGGCTGCCAGGGGCACTTTCTGGTAATCAGTATACCTGCTAGGCAGTGTCGTAGTGCTTTCCTTCAGAATGATGTGTTTGTGTGGCGGAGCACTTTAAGATGGGGCATCACAAACCAACTTCGAATTGCTGGTTTTTGTACTGTTTGGTATTTTAGAAACAAGTGTTTAAAATGTATCATTATTGTGCTGTAGTAAAATATAATACCTTGCTATAAACTAATAAATTCACAACATGCGACCAATATTAATAATGTGATTAATCATTTATTACTTTTTAATTATGAATGTTAACCGTACTTGTTTTTTCAGTCATCAGGTAATGCATATATATTATATATAAATAATTTAACAATTGCTTTCAAAGGCATTTGTCTAATGTTAAAGAGCTATAACAACATTTCCTTAGTAATTTCAATGAAAATATTATTATAAATGGTAAACATAAAATTCAACATGGGAGATGAGACCCCACCTTGAGTCAGTCGGTGTTTTGAGCAATCTGAGCAGGAGCCTACTCCAGAAGAATCTAGAGCATGTCTGATCAAGGGCCTGCTGCCAGAGGTGGGGACTCCAACCTACCCATTAGTAGTGATTCAATGATGGAGTGTAGGAAACTAGGTGCCCCTCTCTTACACAGTCGAGAGATATATGGTAGTGAGTGAGACAAGCCAAGGAACGTGGTCGTGCACAGTCAAGACCCTAGTTCTTTACTTAGCATTGAATTTGCCTGAGAATCCGTCTTTGTCAAGTGGTTTTATGTAATGATAATCAACATACCTCCACAACAGCAGTAGTTGTCACCATGTTGGAAATTATCTGGATGGTACGTCTTACGTAAGTTACATAATACGTTTGTGTGGAATTTTTTTATCAATACTACATATGATATCACTTTCGTCTGCATTTCGTTGCTGCTCTACTGTCACGAGATATAGTTCAATGAACTCTAAATGTTGTCCAGTGATGACATCTGTTCCTGTGTTTTGGTAAAAGACCTTGCTGTTTCAAGTTCAGAACAGGGTGGCCACAAATCTAAAAAACCTGGAATTCTTAGGGACATTTCAGGAAATTTCCTTGCATTGTTTATTTTGAGTTTTCAGAATAGTCACTGGGTGAAAAATAACAGAGTTTTGAGAATTTTTTTTGTTCAAATTTACCCTAGTGTAAAAGCAATTTTACTTAATTGTCAGGTTCAATTTATTTTCTGCTGAATTTTTGCCAAGTTCATGGGTTGGATAAAACATAATGTTAGGATTTGATCATTACCTTTATTGGAAAATAATGCAAATAAATTGTCTCAAAAATTGTTTTCATGCTTGTGTAGATGAGGGAAAGTTTTGGTTTTCTGTCAGGAGAATTAGGGAACAATCACATAATTTCCTCTGTTGCGATGAGTGACCTACAAGCGTGGTACCGACACAGTCGGCTGCAGTTTGAACTAGTCTGGAGGATGCAAGTCTAAGCAGTTTGTTTGCATCAGCAGATCACAAGAAGAGGACTCACATGAAGTTAATCTCAGCGCTGACGTACTGCTTCTGGACCACGAAGGATGCCTGCGCCTTCTCTGCAGTGGCACTGATCTGGAAGGACGCCGTCTTGCTAATGTCGCCGTCCTTGTCCCAGAACACCACCACCTCCACCCCTCTCTCCTCTGCCGAGTTTACCACCTGTGTACACAAGAAAGATATGTATGTCCCAGGAGTGGTGGTGGGGGTGAGGGGGTGGTGGTGACGTGGTTGTGGTATGTGGGGAGATGGGGGTGGTTGTGGTGTGGTGCGAGAGTGTAAACTATGGTGTGTTTAGCATAGGTAGTATGGATACGAAATTATATGTCAGTTTCTTGGACGGAGTGGTGTTGCTTGGATGGTGTACGCCATGTTTGAAAGTAGTCGAAGAGTCTTGCGTATGTAAGTATTCAGAATAATTAATTATTTTTTTAAAACAATTGATTGATTTTATCAGAAATTGAATGAAGTTTAGCTAAGTTGGTAGAAGGGTGAGTGAAGTCGATGGAGTCCTGTAGGGAATAAGGTCAGTGTAGTTATTATAAAACATACCAATCGAAAAGGTTTTTAATAATTTATTGATTGCTTGTATTGGAAATTGATCGGATGTAGCTAAGAAGGAAGTCACGTTTTAGTAGTATTCGTTAATGGCATTTAAATAAAATTTTTAAATAATTGGAACAATATTAAAAAAAATATTTATTAATTTTGAAATTGATTATCAATACATAGTATCAATTGGCGGTTCCTACTTCTCAGGGCTGCTATGTCGAGACATATATGTCATGCTGGTTTTAGAGAGAATTATAAAGGTAGCATTGTTTAGACAAGGGATAGGTGATAAAGAGGGGAAATAAGGGGGAATCAATCACGAAACTATCAGCCATTTAAAATACTTGCTGGGTAGGGGAGAGGAAGGGATAACAAGGGTAGGGGTATGGTGACTTTATATATACATGTAAACATTTTTTTGTGGGGGGGGGGAGGAGTCTGTGTCGATGGAGCTCATCTGGGTAAGACATATCTGTGATTTTGAAAATAATTTCACGTAAAATGTTTTTTACTAATATTTTATATTAAGTAATTTTTTATTAAAAAGATTTCATTAAAATTTTATTTAATTTATGTGCGGGTTAGGATAGAATGTAAAATCGAAACATTTTCGGAAGACTCTGAAGAAACCAGAAGATGGCGGCAGGAAAAATGATGGCGTCCAGAAACATGATATAGGTAATATTTTTTATTTTTTTAATGGAATTTTTCGGAATCTTACGAATTTTTAGAATTTTTTTTTTTTTTTTAATTTCTGATACTCGGTGACTTTGACGTCAATGTCAGGTTAAAGGTCAAGGACAACAAACATGGCGGCCGGGGCTCTGACGTCACAACATGGCCCGGGGGGTCCTCAATTGGGCGGGCCCCTCACACCGACTCCTATTCCCAAAGTGACCAAAACATACTACTGTTATATATACAGGATGTTCCGGGAGTAGACGTAGATACAGGCGGGTGGCAGAGAGGACCAAGACCTACCAAACATACCAGACATGTATAGTCTGATTCGCAACCGTCTGAATGTTATGGATTTTTAAAGAATATTTGGCTGTACTCTACCCTGAGCTAAGCATTTACTGACGGTGGAAAAAGTAATGGCCTATGTGGAACGAAATTTGTGCATACCGAAGATGATTGGTGTCACATTTAAAAACACATTTCACGTCACTGAGAGTACAGTTTCATGGGGTAAAAAATCACATTCACAAAAGTTGTGTTTGGTTCTGAAAGATGTCTAGTTGCACGAGGTAAAAAAAAAAAAAAAAAAAAAAAAAAAAAAAAAAAAAAAAAAAAAAAAAAAAAAAAAAAAAAAAAAAAAAAAAAAAAAAAAAAAAAAAGTCACATAAATTATTAGCCGCCATTGGAAAAACTATCCCATAATACGACCAATTAATTAGTGAAAACCAGTATTTTAAATTAACAAACATCGATGCAGCAAATGTGATGCCATAAAACATAATACAGAAGATTCCTTAGTGTAAAATCAGGTATAAGGATGAAATTAGTATGTGCGTAAATAATTAAATGTAACTCTATACATGTTACACAATGTTTGAAATTATTAAAATGTATTTTGAATGTAATGTGCTGGATTTGTGAGGTTAAAATGAAGTGTTATTAATAAAAGTGGTAATAATCAGTTATTCAATTAAACAAAGTTGACATTATAGAAATGGAAAGTTAAGATAAGCGAATTCTATCACCAGACATCCTTACATAGTTGCTGCTTCATATTCGCAGCCGCCGCGGCTGTGTAGAGGCTAGTGTGCTCGCCTCCCATCATAGCGAACTGAGTGTAATTCCTGAATAGCCTCACCAAGTACAGGTGGTTCCTGGTTTTTTTGCAACGAACATTCTCTTTACGGACGAGGCGTTCTTCCAATGGGATGGCTTATTAAATTCGCGCAATAGCCATGTCTGGTCAGATGTTAATTCGTATGCCACATTTACTCGCAGTCACCAGCAGTGATTAGGCATCAATGTGTGGGCTGGTATCATTGGTGGTGTGTTAGTAGGGCCGTACCTACTTCCACCCAGCCTCGATAGACACAGGTATCTTGTGTTTCTATAGGAAACACCAAATAGAGGATGTGTCATTGCAAACGAGACAACAGATGTGGTTACAGCACGACGGTGCCCCAGACCATCGTGCGCATATCGTCCGCACGTATCTGAACAAACATTCCTTGACCGATGGTTCGGCAACAGTGAACCCATTGCGTAGCCTGCACGTTCACCCGACCTTAACTCGTTGGACTTCGTCTTTTGCGGGCTGAGGCGGGGCTACGTGTATGAGACTCAGGTGTTAAGTGACGAACATCTGGTTGGGCGGGACGTCACCGCGACTGGTAACATTTCCGACAGGCAAGGTGTCCTTACATGTGTCCGGCAAAACATGCTACGTCTCTGAGGATTGTGTGGAAAATAGAGGCCGTTTAATCGGGCCATTCTTGTAGGTGTGATGTGTAAGTGAAATGTACGGCCACACATGTACGCTTCTCACTTATACCACTGGACTCCCCTGAATATATATGTAGTAGCAGTGTGGTAGAGAGATGTGGGTGGCTCTGAACAGCAATGGATGTCGAGCCATTTAGGAAAGGGGGGGTGAACTATGTATGTATGGAGCAACGCCAGAATGTAAGGGCGGGGGTAATGGGTGATCCCCGAGTCAACCTACCGACAAGAGACATTCTCCACATGTGGCACACTGAGGTGATCCCACCGGGTATCCAACCCGCATTGCCTACGTTGCTGTAAATATATGTTACCGCCTGATCACCGCCACCCCTGCAGTAGCAGTGCCTGCCTAGTTGCATAACCACACAGGCGTTGGGGTACTCCACTCCAATCTACCTGCAGATACGTCGGTCATTGATTTTGGGGGAACTGTTGGCCGGGTGGTGTTATACCGTGTCGATCCTTTTTTTTTTTTATTGTTATACACATGTTCCTTCATAAACAGGCATCAAACCACAAGACAACGTTGCGGGTACGAAATGCCATACGATCGCAATCTCGCATACCTACGCCATTTTCCTACAAGGGGATTGATTCGTACCAATATCATGTTGTTAAAAAACAGATATTTGTCCTCCAACATGTATCCTTATGCTTTATGCGATATCTCCAGCAGTTTTCTTTGGGTTCATTAAGATCGATTCTGCACATCTCTTTTCATGTGGTCATAACACCAATAATATGTTTTTCCAGCCAAATTGTTAAATGTAAACCCTACCTTACTTTCCACTTTCCATAAGGAATCGCCCCACAAAGTTTGTCGGTTGAATTCAAACTCACTCTGTGTGTGTGTGTTTGTGTATATATAATATGTATGTATGTATACACACCACGTATAACATTTAATTATTCTGGAGAAAAGTGCTGACAATAAAGTGTTTTATGTAGAATAAAGTAAGTTGAAAGTTTTTTTGTAAGGTTAAGTTGAACTATGCATAAATAAAAACTCGTTCGCATAAGACTACACTTTACATGATAGGATTATAATTAAATATAAACATAGCAAGCATGCAGTGTTTGGAAGTAACACGGGACTTTTTTTGTATGTAAAAAAATACAAAAATTATACAGATAAATATGACTGGAACTGATTTATTAAAATTAATATATATCAAAGTTTATAGAGTAGAAGCTTTAGGTTTGACAAAGGACGTGCCCAATAGCTGATGTTTATTTTCTTCTTCTTGGTATCGGAGTTGGTTCTTATCACGAGTATTCCATGTTTTGCCAGTGACAAGTATTAAGAGTACCGGTACAATGAGTGTACAGTCAAGTGCCCATACATGGGACAGTTTTTGACTTCAAACATAAATAAAAACAATAAATCGAACTTTAAAGCACAAACTGTGTGTGTCTTGGTTCTGAAGGGCCTTAGGACGTTTCAAGTAACTAAACTTTTTTTTAATTAGCCTTTCCTCTCCCCCCACAAGAGCAAAAACAGTGTTGTCCCAAATTAGATACCCCTACCTCTAACTTGGGACAATACGTTTTTCACAGTGTTCCATGCTAGGAAGGGTGTAGAGTAACTTGGACAACATAATTTGTTTTTAATAACAATTTACACAGTAGGCTGTAAATAACATTATGAAATTTATACTAACTTATTTATACACCCAAAACTAGTCTAGTCATAAAAACAAAAAATTATTTAATTATGGACATAGTCTTGAATGATTAATACTATAGCTTTACTAACACAGAAATGCTGTAAAATAGTTTTCAGTCTTTTTGATATAAGGAACTCTGCATCAAAATGCATTTCAAAAAATAAACTTGAATCATTCTCTACATTTGCTCTGAGGCTTGATCACTTATTTAATCCTGTGGCACGGAACACCATCTTCAATATCCTCTACAGTTGGGAAAACAAAGACATTGTTTGAACCTAAATAGTTTCTCATGTAGCTTAGTCTATAGCTAGAGTTCATATTGTCTGCAATTTTGTCGATGAACACTTTCTTACACTCATTCTTTTTCCATCTATCATAAGTAACTTCAAGAACAACAAAATCGTTTTCTTTGATCCAGGTCATTGCTTGCAGTTTACAAGGGGTATCTGTCTCTGTTTAACATCTTCATAAACAATCTTCTGTTCACTTAATGTTTCTCTGTCTAGAATTTCTTGAATGTAATCATCAAACAGTGTCGAGAAATCTTCTTCACCAACTGACGAGTTGCTACCGTGTAGAGAAATCTCGCTATCACTTTCTTCTGAAGTGTAATTTTTCTGCACTGTTTTCATTTTCTTGGCTGGTGGTTTCTTTACATTTCGACACAAACTCCTTTTTTTTTTTTTTTTTCACTTGTAACTTTCCTTTCTCATTGTTGTTCATATGCTGCTTTGTGGTTTGTTTTTTCTTTGACTGTGAAAGCTTTTGCAATTCATCAAGAACATCTTGTTAAGCCAAGCTTTTCCCTGCATTTACTATTATCTTCTTTCTTTGCTTTACACCGGTTTCTTTTTCACGAGATTGTTGTAAGAATTCCTCAAATGAAGACTTCAGTGTCACTTATGCAGATGCTACACCATTTTCAATTGCAAGTGATGTTTTTGGCAAGCTGTCAAGAACCTTTTGCTTGTCCACAGGGGAAATGCCACTCTTCATAAATCCAGATTTCAAATTCGTAGTAACATTATCACAGATGCAATCCAAAGTCTTTTTTAAAAGCCTAGGGAACTGATTTTTCCTTATATACCCCTTGCTTTTAATTTTCCAGTCAGTCAACTGCTTCCGCCATGCCGTTTTAAGAGGGCAAAAAAAAAAAAAAGCCAAATCCAAAGGTTGGTATATGTGCGTGCTGTTGGGTGGCAGCAGAATGAAACTAATATTGTTATCAGCACACAGTTTCAGGATGTTAGCGGGAATATGACTTGTTAAATTATCGTCTAGGACAGCTTTCGGGCCAACACCTAACCGCTTGAGGTAAGGTAGAACAATTGTTAGGATACAATCCTCAAATATGTTGCCCTCGAACCAGCCTGATTTGCTTCGATTATATCTAGTGCCAGGTGGTCCACCTTCAGTCTATGTGTCATATAAGTTCTCGGCCTTGTACACAACATAGGGTGGAAGTGCTACACCACTAGCTGAACCAGAAAACATTACAGAAAAAGCTGACTTGGTGAAATCAATTATTCTTTCTGGACGTTTACTTGTTCTTCTAACAATCACTTTAGCCTGTCCAGGATTGTCCTGCATACTCGTCTCATCGTAGTTCAGTATAGCTTCTGCTGGAACATCTTTTAGGGAAACAGATAATTCCTCGAAGTATGCCTCCATAGCTTCGGGAGTAACTGCAGCTCTGGATCTCTTAATGTTAGTACACATTCGATATTTTAATAGCATGCACTGCCTGACAAGAAAACACCGAATCCACCTTTTTCCTGGCAAGTTATGTTTGAGATGACATTCGACCACGCCATTCTTGTCAAGGTATTTTTTGAAGGTACATCTGACGTCAAAATCTGTAAGAGGAAATCCCCACTCTGCCAAAGCCAAACTCGGTGATCTGCTTTTCTTCTGTGTCACAACAAACAGGAGGGCGACCACATGGTTGTTGTTGACATTTTTCACTTTGCGTTGTATAGATGACTTGGGGACACCGAATTTTTGATCTGCTTTTCTATACCTGCTTTAGCAGCACGTTCAAGAGTGTTCAAGAGTGTAAATTATGAAAACCTTTTTTTACAATGGTGGCCATATTTCCTCAATTATCCATCAAAAATCTGAAACCAACAAAACACAGTAACTTAACCTCAGAACAAAAATTACTTTTACTAGTAACCTAACTACAGGTTTTTGGAAATGTCTATATATGTAAAAAAAAATGGGTCACATAAAAATTAGGCACATAGATAAACTGGCTACACAACACAATTTGCATAATGAATTTCTATACAGCTAGTGCCAGAAATTTGTATGATACCTTTATCAAACCAAAGTTATTCAGGCAAGAAAATTGACGTTTTTTTATGATTAAAGAAAAAAACATTTTAAACTCGCCTTAAAGAGTATACAAAATTTTTTTTCAACACACCATGGGACAGCGACACATCCCTACTAAATATTACACCATTCTGTTACAGACTGATATGCTATCAGGTAAACCAATCTGACAAAAAAAATTCCCAAATTGTCCCAAGTTAGGAATATGTCCGAAGTATGGCCACTTTACCTAAAATATTTCTTCACTAAAATGTAAGTGATAGATGACTATAAAGTTTATTTGAGGTTACATTTATCTTGTTGTGAGAGTGCTGAAAACTAATGAAATTTACATAGTTATGAAATAAAATGGTGCAGATAACTTTCGTCACAGAGCACCATATATGAGAGCATCTTGCAAGATGTAGTTCTTTACACTGAGAAAAAGAAATGGTACTATAAAATATAATTGGTTTCCCCTCAAACAAATGGTACGTTCATATATGGCAGAACAAATATACATTTGGTAGAACTAAATAATATGTTTGGTGAAATATGTTTGTGCTTACCAAGCTGCATTTGTTTGAGTGAAACAATAAGAATGTTTTAGGTAACAATCCTCCCATTGTCCGGTTGTTTAAAATATTAAATAAATCAACTATTCGCCGATTTTCCTATTTCGGAGATACTATTCACGTTTCTAATCACGTACTGCATTTTTTATACAAAGTTAAATTTCTTGGCAGAGATGGGATTTGAACCCGAAAACCTACAATTAGAAGTCTGTTACCTTAACCACTAGACCAGCAGAACTGTTGGGATATGATGATATATCAGGGAAAGTTAACAAAATTGGGTATGTGTTTATTAAACCGATAGAAAACTAATGGGTTGCGTTTGTTACATTGTTTATTATTAATAATCACATTTTAACGAAATTATATATTGAATGAAACAAAAACATAACTAACCAAAACGAATAAGTTGCCAGCACGGTCTAAGAAGGTAGAGGTCTTGACACTGAGGAATAAAATGTGACTTCTTCATGTCGCCGAGCGCTAGTAGTAATTTGGTGGAAGATTTGACTTGTTTTGTATTTGGCTTAGCTTAAAATGTGAAGTTGTTACCGGAATTGCGAGTATTATATCGAAGAAAAAATGGGAACGTAATTTTGTATTGGAACACATTTTTTACAACAATAAAATTTTATTTTTCAATATTATACATGTAGATGCACATTGCAACGTTTCTCAAATTTTGTAGGGCACGAAATATAGTTTTTGTTCGA
>PNEQ01133609.1:0-161339 GCA_003012365.1 Medauroidea extradentata | reverse complement strand
AACATTGTTATACATTGTGAATTTTGTCGATTTGGTATGTCAGTTGGTTTAAGTGGCGTACTTAAAACCGTAAAGTGCAAATTTTTACGTTTACGACTCATTACGCAAAAACTGTGAGAGATACTAAAGTTTCCAAAGAGGAAGATTTTATCACAATTTATGTCTAAAATAAGAAAAAAAATATCTGGTACAAATATAAAAAAATAAATAAAGACGTTGAAAACTGAGGTGAACAGCGCCCTTAAAGTCTTCAAATTATGCAGGAAGAAGTCGCAGAAGCACACAACACATTCACGATGTTAAGTTAAGACGTTTGGAGTAAAGTTCATAGAACCAGAAATACCGCATATTTTTGGACTGAACTGGTGGCGTTGGTGGCTGAATATCAGTCGTTAGCAGAAGTGCAATATTTATAGTTGGGAAGTGGCCCTGATCCCTATTGAATCCACCTCAAAATATTGATTGTAATGTAACCGTACCGGGGCCACAGTCACAACCCGGTGTATAATGTAACGTACCAGCAAGGTTGGCCTTTAGTTAAGCTTACTGATATGTTGCACATAGGCAAACCTTCTAACCGTACGGATAACAGAAGCAACACACATTGAAGTAGCTCAGACGAACAGGGCAGAAGAAATACACGTTCACACGTAAGAGCTTAATAATTCAATTTATCCTCTCCCCGGGAACGTCACAGGCGAGAGAGATTAAGCACCAGATTTGTTAGCACCATAGTTTTCACTTCAGTTCTCATAATGAAAGGTATTTATCCTTGGCACGAACCCGTTATACGAGGGTTCCTCTGGCTGCAAAATTGCTTATAATGAACAACATGTTACGGAGAAGTGTTGATGATAAATAAATTTGTGTTACAAATTCTGGTGAAGGCAAAGTATGCGTAACCATTTTTGTGACATGTTGAACGTAATTAGGGAAAAATATATCGGCACATATACTTAGGTAATCAAACATTCAATTAAATGTGAAACATAGGTTTTTATCCATTTAAAAGTTATATGAAATCGTCATATTTACAACACGTCTAAGCCAAAAAAGTAAATCAATCAATATAATTCGAAAATTTTGCCTTCCCCCTTCTGAAACTTTTGAAACTTTCTGATATATATATTTTTTTACACATTTTTATGCAGAATATATCTGACAAGATAGAATATTTCACTGCCTGTAACCTTAAATTATATAAGTTTGTTTCCACTGCGATGCAATTGGATGGATAAACTAATTTATGAATTCTAAAATACCTAATACGTGATCGTCAAGGAATGGTCTAAATTAAAGGTACTCTGCTGCCGTTACTGCATCAAAGTGAAAAAATGTGTTGAGACCACATCAAGATCGACAAGTTAACAAAGACTCCATAAAACATCGCTTTCATTGCTTGAAAGTCCGAGGCATGAGGCAAAGACCTAAGAGTGTCAAGCGAAAGAGAAACTAATTGTTTACTGTCATTCTCACACACTGAAGTTTCAGTAATCGAGCAGGTTCTTCAGTTGAAACATAAATTTCTTCCGAGTGAACATGACCTACGGCATGGTGGTAAGAGTAAGTAAGACACGCCTCAAGAACGTGGGTCGTCAGGACAACAGTCGTTTCAAACTGGCTAAGAAGTTGTCAGACCGGTGTTAGACCTGTGTGTTAATTTGTATTCTTTCTGAGCTGCCAAACACGTCAGTGTACAGGGAATGTGAAGAGAGAACAATTTTCCATTAGTTCATGAGTGCTTTAAGTTTTTTATGTTGCGAAAGGTAAGAATGTTTTCCCAAGATTAGTTGGGATTATTTTGGGTAGTAAAGGCGAACCGGTTCTAGAACGAGAAAATTTGTAACTGACGCAAGATCATCTTTTTTTTGAAGCGGAAGAGATACCTCCGGCAAAGAATAAACTTAAAGTGACTTATTAAAGAAAGGAAAACAAAACTCAGCTGGTTAATATTCCTAAGAGAAACACCACAGACGTAATAATCTAACTAGCTGGTATCCGCGACTTGGTTCATGGGGATATGAAAGTAGTGCGATTATATTTCTGAACTTAAAAGAGTTGTGTAAAATGGGAGTGCATGACTAGATGAAGGTTTTTGGACATCCTCCATTGCAAAGCAGATGTTTGTCAAAGAATGCTACAGAGAACAGGGAATCATAAAAACGCAAACAATGCTTTAATCAAGGGGATACATACACAATATAAAATTCCATAAATGGGATCGGGTGGAACAGAAAAAAAAAGATAGCCAAATAATTAAATTAAACAAAAAATAGAAAACCACACACCACCAAAGCAGACAACACAGGAAGGAGACATGCGTTGGCAAAAGGAGAAACATACAATACAACACAACGATGAGACGAAACAAATCACAGCAGTTCTCCAGAGACTGTGACTTGTGTCTGGAGAACTACTGTGTTTTGTTTCGTCTTATATCGTTGTGTTATATTGTCTGTTTCTCCTTTTGCCAAAGCATGTCTCCTTCCTGTGTTGTCTGCTTTTATGATGTCTGTTTTATTGTTTTGTTTTTTATTTGGCTGTCCTTGAAATATTCAACGCGATTACATTTATGGCATTTTATGTTATGTATGTATCCTTTCGAACAAAGCATAGTCTGCATATTTAAATTTTCCTATTCGCTGTAATTTTCTTTGACTGTGTCCAAAATCGACGTACAATATTTCTGATATCAAACATTTTTAATAATGGCTAAATTGTGCAAAAATAACGGTGAGGCTCATTTTAAAAAATTTTTTAAAAAGAAAACCGTTTCAATGAATGTTATCGATATCCCGTTCCTCGCCACTACATAGTTTTGCACGCCTCACCCATATATTTAGTTTTTTGTTTGGCGGAAATATTCGCGGGCGCACTCACAAAAACTCACCAAACTTTCAGCGCTGTGGGATGAAAGGTAAAGGAAGGCATAGAAGACAAGCAGACAAACATTAATCTCTATGTATAAATGAGTTCACTGACTGACTATCAAACTGTAGCCCAAACCGCTGAACCTATACAAGAAACATGAAAATTTTTGTGTGGGTTCCCTTTAGGTCGGAGGCAAGCACTTAGAAGGGATTTTTCGAGATTCGGCCCCTAAGTGGGTGAAAAGGAGTGAAATGTGTTTTCTAAGATTTGTCTACATAGCTCGAACCCAACGGTCTATCTTCGTGACATTTGCTTCAATGAGTGAATCATAAAAATGCATATTAACCAATTTAAATATTTTTCGAATTTCACCATTTAAAGGGGTAAAAATATCTTACATGTGTTTTCGATTAATAATTGATATCTACCGAACCCTTTAGGATACAGAGTTGTTTTTTTTTTTTTTTTTTTGCTCCAAAATAATACTTATGTAAATACCCAAAAGTAGTTTAAGTATTTTTCGAAATTCGACTCCCAAAAAGTAAAAAGGGGTAATGTGTTTTTTATTAATCGTCTGTAGAGCTCAGACATAATGGACTATTGTCGTGATTTTTACTTCATATAGGTAATATACGAATGTATAAAATACGATTTCAAGACGTTTCTAAATTCTTTAATTAAGTGGTTTAAATGACGTAAAATGTTTTTTTTTTTTTCGATTATTCTTCCATTGTTACCGAACCATTTGAGATATCGAAGTGCTACTTGCTTCAGAATGACGTTAACGTAAAGTTCGGAAATACCATTTCAGGATATTTTCCAAATTTGACCCTAAATATGTAAAAAAAGTGTAAAATGTGTTTTCGATTTTGTGATCATTGTATATCGATCCTACTGAATTATTAGATATCTAGATGATGTTTTGCTTAAGGTAAATATCTAGTTAAATACCTGAAATGTGGTTTATTGATTTTTTTGAAATTGTTTATATAAGAGGGTGAAAATTAATGAAACATGATGAATTGTGTTTTCAAATTACCCTCTATACAGGGTGGTCCTGAACTACAAGTACAAACGCAGGGAGGTGATTTTTTTATGGAAAATAAAGTAGGACATATGCAGGACACTTTGTATCTAAGTGGAATATTTTGGGAGTAATGAGCCGCATAATATCGAATTTGAAATCCGTATTTATTTTTAATATCGGAAACAGAATTATGTTTAACGACAATGCTGTGAACATTGATTTGTGTTGCAATAGTCTTCAAACCCATACCAAATGCTGGTTGATACCTTCCCCCATTACTAAAAGATCAGGGATGACCACCCTCCAAGTGGATAAACGTTTGTGCCACCGGGATAGTGGAACATTTGACGATGTTAATGCTTCAAAGTACATTGTGTTATAAACATTTTTCTTCGTGGACAAAGTCGCGGACAAGGTAAAGTCAACATTCTAAAGTTTATACGCTTAAACCGGTCCTTGTTTTAATGTTTTCGTTTCATTCCTTGTATCGCCCCACAAAACCATTCCATGTTGTTTAAATATGTTACATAAAAACTAACTGGTTCCCGCAACTTCGTTTGCAGGGTTTTCAATTCAATGCGATAATTGTTATGAAATAAATAGTTTTTAAAAGTTCTAAATGTGGCAAAATGATGTTAAGGGCAATTAATGTCCGTTTTAGAAACATTTTGTAAAGGAAAAACACCCCACAAATAGTTTCGGTACCCCGTTCTGCCGCTGTACTCCGTTTTGCCCCCCCCCCCCAACTCCACAAAAGTATTATTTGTATTGGTAGAAACTTTCGTGGGCTCACACATATCACACCAATTTCTTTTTCGTTTGTTTTTTTCCTACGTTTTTGGGTATCCCGTTCTGTCCTCTTCTCCGTCTTGTCCCATGCTTGCCAAAAAAAATGGCAGAAAACATTGCGGGCACATGCGCAACTTACAAAAGTTCATTTATTTACAAATAAGTTATTGTTATCCTGTTCTGTTGCTATACCACTTTTGCCTTCCCCTGCCCAATTTTTTGCAGAAATTTCATCACAATCGAATGGCTAGTATAGAATCGCATAGATGACAAACAAGCAAGCTATAATTGATGTGATATAACCCAGCAGTCCGTCCGCGGCATTGCCCGCATGTATTACTCGTAACAGCGAACATTTATTAAATTTGTACTCCAGATTAGTAACTCGGCCATCAAGTGTTAGGATAACCACGCTTCAGGTTGAGCTTACTCTGCAGTTAGCTATGTAGCAACAGCTGGCATTTGAAAAACTGTCCTAAGGCTGTCCCTGGCACTCTTAATTATAGTCTAGGGCATTATTTATAGCCAAAGCAAAATAGACGAATATAAGAAGGTATTCGGATAATATAAGTAGACCATTGATGATTGTGCTTTTGTCAAAAGTTTACTAAAAATTAATAAAATATTCCATCACTGGACACATAGATGTTGTACATACATGTAACGATATAATTGCAGAATGTTAACTTTCCTATAAATTACTTTTCTATGACAGTACATTAGTATATAAATTTTTAACACATCTGTGTCCACCGCAAGAGATTCTGCTAAAGGAAGCTTCAAGTCTGGCAAAATACTTAAAATTTTGAAAATATTAGAAGTTGCGAATGTTTTTTAGAAGTTCTTTTACAATTAAACTGAAAACTAGGCAATTTTGCTTAAACAACATATTTTACTTATTAATACGTGTCCTAATTATATCCTATTGGGTTCCAACTATTCTGAGTTATGATTAATTACCATTTCACCTCTTTTTATTTCTTTTCTCTATTGTGAATAAATAGTTTAAATCAAGTATTCCCTTTTCACTTCTTTGGGGTGGAATTTCTCGAAAAGTTATTTATTACCGCTTGCCTGTTTCGTAAGGGGAACTCAATATTCAAATGCCACGTTCATATTTTAGTCAGTTAGGGCTGTGCTTTGAAATGTCAGTCAGTAATTTTATATTGTTTCTTTTTATTACAGGAAAGTGATACAATATTTATTAATCACATGTGCCAGTTGAACTCAGACGTAAAAATAATCTGATTATTAATTTGTGATATTATTAAATTAGACCATTGATGTTTAATAGAAAACTTCCCGTGACTTATTTTCAGAATATTAATTGTTGCAGTCTGCAGTGCGTATTTTATCGTACGTACAAGCATCGTGGTTAAAGGGTAAAGCACGTGACCATATATACATTCATATGCAGCGTGAACAAACAACTTGGCTGCAAATAGAGTGATGTTCAAATGTTCACTTTCAGTGAATGCCTTGTAAGTGAATAGTCCTATGCACACAATTAAAAACATAAGTAGTAAATAATTATACGTAAGAAGTAGCAGTACAGTCGGAAATATTAAGCGTACACAATAGTGAAGTTACTGCTTCAGTTCTACCAAAAGAACAGTAATTTAAATATTGTATTTTAGCTGTATTCGTTGCACCGAAGACTACCGTCAAAACATTTCGTAAAATAATGAGGAAATAACCATCGCAAGATATGTAAACGAGGTTCCGCTGGTAATTAGGCTAATATTAAATCTTAAATTACATACCAAATTTTATTTACTGTCATTAAAAATTTCCGTTTGGTGTGTGGATTCCATAGGCTAAAGGAAGATGGCGGTTATCGAGTGAATAACAAATGGCATCATGGGAATGCTGATCTTTGATTAAGTAGCGAGCACTAACAGTCGAATGGTTTATGCTTCAGTTCAAATCAATATGTTGGGAAGAATTCAAAGTCCTACTGCTTAAGACTTAATGCTTAGTTTTTTAAATTGTGTAAATGTATTTGCGGTCCTGTCTGCTAATAATCCCTGCCCCGAGGACGGGAACTCTACTAGGAAGGTAACGTACGTGTTTTGTTGAGGAATGTGTGTTGCTGTTAGCACCATCTCTCGTCGAAGGACTGAACTAGACGAAGTAAATAGCAGCTCCAGATCCAATGCCTGTCAACAGGGATACTATCCACGTCAACGGACGGGTAGCCTACTTTGCTCTGTAGGTGGGGTCTCACCACGCGAGTTGAATTTTTCGTCCATAATTCACAACAATATTTTCACTGAAATAGCTTCCATAAGTACAGTTACAACGCTTAACCAGTTTACAAATGTCTTTGTTATTAGTCACTAGTTTTAACATAGGCATTGTATGATGACTCTGAAACGGGGTAATACATTTATTATTTAAATATAATATTTAAATAAGCCATAAGTATTGATCAAATTACATCGCAATATGAAATTACAGCAAGGTAATGAAGTTCGTTAGATCGTGTTGATATGATTTAAATAAGAATTTTTAAACATCCAAACAATACAAAACTCAATAATTACAACTTGGACTTTGTTGTCCAACAAGCGTACCATTGATTTGCCATATAATAGAAAAACGGATATTAGTTACAGGGAAAACTTAATCGAAACATGTCAACGTAGGTCGATTTTCATCGACATTTTATCTTTAACAAGATTTTGATTTAACTAGAACACTAACCGCATGAATCTTGATCATTTACAACTTAATTTCAAGAATATCTCGCTTGTTCCTTGCAGTGGACAGGATTACCGGTACTGAAATAACTCTAACGCACAAAACTGGAAGAAAATCGTACATAAGTGGCGTGATTACGAACTTAACGCGTTGTGATAAGTAGAGTCCAAGATTTTTCGCGAAAAGAGTTTTGCAACAGTTTGTTTTAGTGCCTTATGTGCACATATGAAGCCCTGCTTCATGGCCAGTGACTGGTTGTTTTTAACTCTCAGCATCTAGGGTTCTACCCGCAAATCACAGACGTGTGGTGTCGCAGTAACTTTGTTCCTGTTAGCACAGTCAAATGAGCTACGTCTGTGCAATAATACATTCTGCTAGTAACCACGCAGCAGTGCTTCATATGTGCACATAAAGCATTGAAACAAACTGTTGCAGAATTCTTTTTGCGAAAATCGTGGGCTTTAGCGATAAGTTAACGAATTATATGTTGACCGTGCTTGTGTGAATGTACAAATGTCATTGAAAATCGATTATAATAGCTTGTTATCTTACTACGCCGTTACTCTTCGATCGGAAAGGTGCGTTGAAAGAGGATTGTAATTAGATCCCTGACCACCATGTGATTCCAACGCCGTGCGTTTAAAGCTATGTCTAGAAGGTAAAATTTTCCTTCATATCGAGCTGGGTGCGTGAGTTTCTATGTGTTATTACGTGTCTTGACTCTGAATCGTTCTGTGGTCACATACGAATTATCTTCGCGTAGTCAAAGGCACAAAAAAACTTGTCAGACCACATCGCTCTCAATGTTGCGATGTGTCAAAAAACCGTTCTTGGGAAACTAACTACGCCACAACATAATACGCTTCAAGGACACATTTTTACAACTCAACCTCTGCACACTACCATTTTCCACATTTTATATTCAACCTAACCATTTAAACATTTAAGTATGATGCTTACAATGGTAAACAACATTCAAGGTAAAACAGGCAATTTATAAGTTCCTGCTCAGTATCACCTTCAGCTCGTTCGTATTCTTCCTCAACTTCTAAGTATAAATACTGCTATGTGTACATATTTTACTGATTTAATATAAACATAGTTGCTTGAGGATACAGTAAAATATGTATGTACTATTGCCCGCGAATTCGTTCGAGTAGTTTTCACTTGTCATGCCTCTTTGAGCCACACAAGAGTTTAGTTAAATGAATCCTTATTATCTTTGGAAATTATTTAAAACATCATTTTAAAAAATTAAGATCGCAAAAAAATAAGGACTTTAATAAGGTTTCGTTAAAACAATCATGCTCTACAAATTTAAATATGTTACATTATTAATACTGATAATAATTTTAGAAGTGATCGATTACAGTAAAAAGAAATTATTAAATATGAAACAAAAATGTTTGAAAAATCTAAATGGTGAAAAATATTGTTGAGTGTCATTAATGAGTGTTTTAAAAACATAAAAAATAGTTTTGGCACCCTGTTTTGCCACCTGTCCCACTTTTGCTTCTCCGTCCCTCTTTCTCACTCAACCACTATACCTATAGTTGTTGTCTGATTCCTGTCAGAAACCGTCGAAGGCGCATGCACTACTCAAAATTTTCAACCCAATCGGATGAATGGAAAAGAAAAGCACACCTTATAAACAAACACACACACATATATATATATGTGTGTGTTTCACGTTCCCTCGAACAGCTCAAGGTCTTGGTAGAGGTACACGTGGAAATGGTGGAAGGAGTCAGCCAGGTCCTGTTTGAGGAATAATCCCAGCATTCGCCTGGAGTGATTTCGAAAGAAAACACTGGAAAACCGAAATCAGGATGGAAGCCGGGGATCTAACCCGGATCCTCCCGAATACGAGGCGAGTGTCTTATCACTGTTTCACCACGCTTGATACATACATATACACACATACACACTCACAGATCAGTTATATTTACTTTCAAAAGTGTTCACTTTATTGTCAATAGCCTTAAGATAACTTCAGATTGGTTGATTTCGGTTATTATTATGTACTACTTGACACTGAAATAAAATGTTGCCAAATTATTTTCTGGTAAACCGAAAATAATTTGCTTGTGGCCACAGTTTTTAAGTGGTGATGGCAAAATTCTTTTCGCGAGCACAGAAAATATTTACTAGCGTGTATTCCAACAAAATATTTTGTAGATACCAAAAGTTTTTCTGTGTGTATTTCACTCGTTTATTTCGCGACTCGTTAGTACTCAATTGACGTTTGCGGTAAAATTGTAGTTTGGTGTGTGTGATTTGGATTTCATTACTTTAGATCTCAGGATCACTCTAATAAACTCTACACGTGATTATTTATCATTGTGTAACTACGCGTATTTGCATTGAAAGAAACGATACGCAATGAAAGAGTCATTTTACCGTATTGCCTTACAATTAAATGAATTTTTCGCACATTAAGTTACGTACATCTTAGTTGCCACAGTCAATTTACTTAGTTATAATTTGGTGTATTGTGCCAGTTACCTACATATACGTTATTAACATACGTCAACGCATTTAAATGGATTTAATCGCTCATTTTTAGTACATAGCCGACGAATACTGTTTAGTAGGCAACAGGCAGTTTTTTTAATAAGGAGTGCACTTCACCAAACATTTAATTGTGTGAAATGCCGCCGAGTATGCCAGTTACTGGTATTAAAAGTGGTAAAGTAACTCGGGTAACTGTATAATAATGTTGAAGGAATTTTTAATGGACGATGTTTGAATAAATGTGCAGATAAATGGTATCATAGGATACTATTTTCGTTGGACATATGTGTAAGTCAGTTAGTGAGCTACAAGATTCTTTAAAAACATTTGTAAATAATTAGTTAAAAAACTTGAATGATTCTCATCTTCACCCAGATGGCATATTATCCCCAGTTACCTCATTATACAGAGCATGAACAATAATGGTAATTGAAATATATGCCTTGGAACTTAAGTAACACACGCATCCGTAATCTAGCTCATTGTCACAGGAACAAGTGAAACTAAAGTATGAAGTGTGATTCCACAGTCCAAAATTGTCAATGTTTCCTCTTTGATTGTTTACATCATCAAGTTATAAAGAAACTGGCGTGACAGCTGCTATTGCTAACTTTGTTGTGTTACCCATGGTTAGCTCATCAAACACAAAAGGAAGCTTGTGTTAGTTCATTCCTTTAAGTATGATACCATCTTAGGATCAGATGCCATTACACAAAAGTTACGCATGAATAACACATGTGAGTCGATTGAAAAAGCTATCTCTCGTACAGCAAGGATTAACTGGATTTAGTTTCTTGGACGTACTCCATTGCAAAATGAATTACTGTCAAAGAACACTAAACAAATATATATATATTATTTGTTTAGTTTTCTTTGACAGTCATTCAGTTTGCAATGGAGTACGTCCAAGAAACTAAATCCAGCCATGCACTCTCATTGCACAGTTCTTTCAAAAATCAGCAAGGCTTAAGTTATATACTTCTTGATTCTCGATTGCGTTTCACTGCACCAACATTTTCCCCATTACTTAATATTTTACAGAGCTCCTATAGCATCTGTGTCATCTTCCTGTGTATATAGGAAGCAGTACGTTGTTTGGAAACAATAAACCCTGGGACAAATAAATTAAAATAAAATAATTTGTGGATTGATTTATTTATTTTCTTAAAAGAAAAAAAACAGGGTAACGCAAATGAAGATTACTGGAGGGGGTATTATGTTGTTCAGAATACCAAACCGAACACAAACACATCAATTTATATTTACAAGTATTTTCATTGTTCATGCAGTGTTTAATGTTCACGACTGCAAAATCGGTCAGTTTTGCATATTTTGCTCCAAAAGCACGGAAACGTAAGTGGAATTTTCGGGTAGATGTAACATGCATTTCAAATAATACCCAATCCCTCATTTTAACATTACATTTTTAAAGTTCTGTCTATTTTTTGCTTGAGTTCCTGAGCCATCAGCTATAAAAAATATAGGTTATACAACTAAGTGTGAGTACCTAGTTTTCTGAATATATTTTTAGTGATTTTCTACCAAGGTAATAAAGATGAACATAAAATGAAGTTTGAAATATTTACTAATATCTGAAAATATCAAAGATGTTTTAACGACGATGTCATTACAAGCAACAAAATTTTAAGTAAAATATTATTCTAGAATAGGACGAATCGAACAGTATTCTGAGACAACTGTAGAATTCAATTTATGAAAAGTATATAGTTATGCAGTTATAGGTAAAATTAACACTATTTTTTACGTTGTATGTTTACAAGTATTTTTTATTAACACTGTGGATTAAATGAGGAATTTTTTACGTATGTAGATGTAACGTTATCGTAAACCAGGATAACTATCCCACTATGGGGTAACTGTTCAATACTTTTCACCACTCAGAATGTTTGTTTTAATGTCATTATTTAACGATGAAGTGAACTGTGACATTTGGTTCAGTAAGCAAAGCTTACTTACCTAGAAAATTTATGACTTCTTTACAAAATATCAGAAAACCCAACATTTGCGGAGTGCAAAGTTACCTCACAGGTGCGACGTTCCTGTAGTCTACTCAACGTTTTATACATCCAATGAAAAACACCGAGCCAATTGTTTTGATCTATGTTTTGGACGGACACTACTTCTTGACTTAACAACTGACGTCTGACAATGTTAGTTTATGTTATCAACTATTTCAAGTCAGGTGCAAACTTCACCAACAAGCAATGTTGTCATGTTTTGTGCATTGGTGTAGGATTGAAACTACTTCACCAAATATCCGAGGTCCATCAACGGTCTTGTTATCTGTGTTGTCACAGACCAAGTTTTCTGGCAACGAGGTAATGGGCCGCTCCAGTTTTGAATGTGTGTTACCAGGCCAGAGTCCTTTAGCAGGTCAGATAAGCGGCCGGTAATGATAAAAAAAATACAAATGTTTGAACTCTGTTGAGTTATAGCCGCCTGGAAGGCTCATAAGTGGATGAGTCACGTTTGAGGTTAGATTACACACAACCTGTATTCAATATTTATTGTTGGAATATGTTGGATCACAATTTACAGTTGAAGTGCTGAAATATAAGACATGAGGCTATACTTTTATACGTTTTGAGAATATCAACAATTGAAATAAATATTGATTTCCCATTTAGTGTTGGAAGTGTTATTACGAAAACAATAGATACACACATATAAATGTGGAAAATAATATTACTGAAGTAATTATGAATTGTTAATTAAGATGTGCATCCTATGATACTCCAAAATATTTCCGAAAATAGCGCACAGTTTAAACATACACACACTATTCAAGAAGTGCTGATCGACGTAATTCGCTTTATCCTGATTTTTTTCCCTTCGTTGCATTCTCAAAAACTGTTAATTTAAAGTATTTGAGGAAGAATTTATGACAGGTTGGGTTCATGTGACAATCAGTGGAGAGTACACCACTGTTAACTAAGGTGTACCAGTAATAATTACTACATGTACTGTACGTATAAAAATGTGTGATAAAGTTTTCTCACCGGAAATCACACATTTTGTTATAAAGTTCTTCATTTCCAACAGCACATTATTTTATTGTTATTTCGTAGTGTGTGTGTGAAATATGTTTAATCGAAAATAATGAATTTTTCGAAAATATTCACCTATTCCTGACTTGCATGTAATCAGTTAAAGTAAACGACCGTTATTAAACGAAAATAATTAGTTTCCGAAATTCCGTACCCTTGCTCCGTGAGTGGGGACTGAATATGTTTCATAATGGAGTCTTGTAAGCTCGGTTTATCACACTTCAAATTCAATTTCTATATCCACTTAAAAACCAACATGTGTTGTACCTGTACAGTGTAATTAAAGAGTAACACAAATATATAAATGTTTAGTAACGGACTGACAATACTTCAGTTAATTTATTATCTTAAAAACTCTTTACGTTCACATACGACCAACTTGTGCTTCCTATATAGGCGCCTGTAATCGGCTACCATCGCTTCAATAAAATACAGCTGTAAATAGTGATTTCTGTGAATCCTACTATTATCTTCAGGTGAAGTCACTCCTAAACCAGGAAACTGTCTCTCCTCAGCGTTTAGTTACGCTGTACAGTGCAATAAAGCTCTTCTTGCACACCATGCTGTCCTTGAAGATTACATCAGTTTGTTTACAAGAAATTGCTGTGAATTATATTACTTTCAGATTTAGGAGGAGCAGGAGTCAGGAGAGTGTTCATTACACTTCATTTATAAATACTCCTAACGCGTACCCCACAACCCCAAAATTCGAAATCGAATGCTTGTATTAAAATTATATACTGTATGTCTGTAGAACTTTGCTGTTTAGCGTTATTTATTAAATGTTATTTTAAAATATTAACGTTAACTAAACAAACGTGTTAAATCCTTATAAAATTCGGTTACTATCAAGTTCTGAGGAATACTGTTGTGTGTACTGTAAGACAACATTTTCAGTAGCTTTTATTGATTTCTTCGTTCGTGTTCTGTATTATTAGAAAAGAAACTTAAAAGTTACATGTTTGAAATCTAGGCCTTATATAAATATATCTTGAACCCCGCTATTTGCTGTTTTGTTGACAAAACTGGTTCCGTGGCACTGTGTCAGTTAGATTTAATTCTGTGCTTGTTTTTCTGTTATGATAGTTCCTTCCTTTTGGAACCTTTCCATTGCCCTAAAGACCGGTTTCGCAATGTCTGTTTTAAATATGGGTCATGTACTCATAGTGATTAAGTGGTGCTTAAAATGAAACATTTTCTCGGCTTACTTTAAGCGAATTTTTATTTTGTGGGAAATTTGTGTTTACATTTCCTTGGTAAAATTTGTTACTGTTTTGTATGGACTTATGTGTAGGCGAATATAAACATAAATATGTAAAGGATTAAAATAACATAATCTGTTTTTATCTTGAGATTATTTTAAGGCAAAGAGACTACAAAATAGGCTACTCAGTACCAGTTGTTGAAAATCGTGGCTAAATAACACTTCCACATGTTTTGATAAAATGTAAGATTATGGTTAATTTTGGAGAACAAAATTTTACTGCAAATTTGAGCGCGACTTGGTGCGAGGAATCAATACTTACTGAACTATTTTTTTAAAGAAGCGTATATACAAAGCCAAATATATTCAGTTAGAGTTTACACAGGCAAGTATGTAGAAATAAATTTCATCACTTTGATACTTATTTTCGATAATTTAAATGCATTGCTTCATATGAAAACTTATTCGTGGATTATTGTGTCTGCACGAAATAACAAAAAATTGACTACCGTTTTTTCGCAAGAACTTGTGCGTTTTTTTTTCAACAATCGTATCCTTTTTACATTATCTACAAATACACCACCATCTCAAAAACTTTCAAATCAACGTTTACCTCACAAGACCTCTTTTTGAGGCGTATATTCAAACGAGACATTTACAGGAAAAACATTGCTTTGAAAACTAACTTATTGCCAATTTTTTTAAACTTATGTTTGTAAAGTTATGATACGTTTTTGTTATTAAACTGTAATTAATAGCTTAGTTTGTAAAGTAGGTTAAATTAGCTTCCAGATACTATAAAAATGTTGCAACAAATCTATTTTTTGAATGCTTACATAAGATTAGAATTTGATAATAATTCTGTTTAATCCATTGCGCTTAGATCTTCATTAATGTTAATATTATTCACAACAAGCCCTAACGAAAAGTCAATAATTGTTACAAGTACCAATTATGTATAAAAGTTACGTACAACCGTGTCACAGAATAAATAAGTACTAGCACGATTTATTCTGTGGTGCAGAAGATCACGAATCAATACGTTAATGCATGTTTGCTACATTTACTGTAACAAGTGTAAGGCTTGGTTACTCTACTCTAAGAAGCAATTCGATATTGACCACCAAAGTATCTCGTTTTTTATTAATAAATAATGGAGTTTCTGTGATTTTTTTAAAATATATTGCTGTTTGATTATTTTAAAATAGTAATGTAATTACACTATATTTTGCACTAGGTATTTATACATATGCTTTAATTTTAATCTGTAAACGTGTAACCCCTTGCAGTTTGAATTCTGTTTACGTGATGAGTGCACATGTACTGTACAAGTGCGTGGTAATGCAAAGTTTAAAAAATTGAGTGCACAAGAAGGTTAAATTCTGAAAATGGTGAACCACTGTATTGTTTGAGGATGCTAAACTGTAAGCCGGTCTCTGAATATAAGTTGTCCTTGTTTAGATCTCCTCAAAATAAAGTCTGGGGTGGAAATGTGCAATGCCGAGGAAAGCTGTTGTTATAAATTGCACACATTTTCTTTTTAAAATATATATATATATTTGTAGGATATTTCATGCACAAATTTGTTAAAATTTCATTTGAGGAACTTCATTGGCGTGGTACTGTGAATATTTTTCTGCGTGTAAGAATTGAGGAGGAGGGACTGAACTTCATTATTGAAGCCACGTGGCCTATAAGGGAAGAAGGACTTTAAATTTATTTATGACTAGCTGTCCCTTTGCGACTTCGCCCGCGTGTACTATAGAAAAGAGTAACTAACTTTTAGTTACGTGTTAATTGATGGTGATACTATATTCTGTATTATACTATATTCACTGTTTATCTTTAAAACATCAAATACAAACATATTTGTCCAGTCCACTGCGCTAAGCGTACTTTAATTGCAGAACTTCTTTTTTTAATTCATCTTTATTTCTCTATAAAACAGCTGCCCGGCTGCGGCTTCCACCGCAAAACAGCTGCCCGGCATTTAACATCTAGCGTACTCAATAACAGTGTAAATAGCGCGCGCAATACACTTGTATGATGTCATGTAATTCCCATCGCAAAGTCTTGCACGGGATACGAACCCGTAACCCCACCCCTCCCACACCCCAAACTTTATACAATACCTGAGTGAATGCTTAAGGCCTCGATCATAGGAACATACCTATATTGTTTAAACAACAATAGCAATAAAGCTCAAATTTACTCTACTGTTTTAGGTTTTTTTTTCGGCAATTATTTTTTTTCTCGCCGTAAAAACCATCTTTGAACTTCAACGAACATTAAAAAAAAAAAAGAATTGGCCAAATTGGTCCAGGAGTTGTTGAGTTATGCGCTTACCAACACATTTTGCGATTCATTTTTATATTATAGATGTCATGTTGAATATTGCATGAGAAAGAGTTAAAATTTCATAAGTGATGCTATGTGACTTTATCTAAACACATATAACATTGAAAGTAGTTTACCTAAAAGCTATATTTTGAGATAGTGATGGAGCATTTGCCGAACATACTTAAAAATATATTGTATCAATTCAAAGCTGTGATTCATGTTAATAATATTACGCAACAAACGGTGATTACTGTGGAGAAACCATTCGTAACAACCATAATTTATCCTATATAATTAATGTGACAGGCAAAACACATTAAGGAAAAAATACTTCCCTGCAAATCTCGTAAGACTCGCTCTGTGGCAGCTACTTTCTATGACAATGAATTATGGTGGATAATAGACATTCGCATGAGGAAACAACCACAAATAACATTTGACTCTAAGACTAGGTTGCATTTGTATTTCAAAACAACAGTACAGCATGGAAATTATTTTGTTCTAGCAATATTTTTTCGCTGTTCATTCGATAGAAAACATGTAACGTTCAGATTAAAGTTAATATACGACTTATTGGACTAGACCACACCACTTTGCCAAACAATTAAGAATAACCAACGTTCGTTACACTTTGCGACATTGTAGACTAACATTTTTAGGGATTTATAGTTAACACACTCGAAAAAACAATAATTAGGGCCACTCTATGTGACTTTTGCTACAAAACAGTCTTCATTTAAAATTGCAATCTTCCATTAAACGACTACTAGCGCTGCTACAGCTAGCAGAACCATCGGGGACACAAAAGAGTCAAGCATTAAGGCACCCACCTGCTTACCTTGTAACCAGCGTTGCAGCGTGCTAGCAGAACGCTTTTATCTAAGAAACTACTAAACGTATTTCAAACGTGTGCATTTACGAAAAGAACACACACTTCAAACGACCTCAGAATAGTAGTTTCAAAACATCACATTAATTAGATAGACCGTTTCAGAGCACCTCAAAATGGCTAAAAACGGCTATCTTAATCTATTATATCCAAACAACTACTAAGGAGTTCGTGTGAAACTACAATAGAGAGGTGTATTGGACTTTACTTAAAATTTTCCACCAATAAAAAGATAGGGTCACCACTAAAAGTGTCAGTCAGGCGAGTGTCCTACGATACCACTGCACGCGGTTTCAGTGTCTTGCGGTAGAAGTGATACTGCGCCAGATGAGCCGGTCAACATCGCCCTTGACGCCGTACCTCACTCACACAAACACACGGCCACCAGGCGGTTAAGCGCGAGTGACAAGACCGTGTTGTAAACATGCATTGTGAAACTGACCCTTAAACCACGTAATCAGGTCGTATACAGTAAATTCTATCATTTCATATCACCCAACATCTTTAGATTTGACATTTGTGTTTATTGATATTTTCGTCATCTGGTTAAACAGAGCTAGGTTATTACTAAACATTAAGATCACATCTAGCCTGCTCATTCATGGCCAAATCGAGATCCTGACCCGAAACCCAGCTTTTGGAAGATTACGCCATTACAACCTTGACCGCAAGAGTCGTATCCGATTTCTGGACTCATTCCCGTGATACATTGAATACAAAGCAAACATACAAACCATTCAGCTGCCTGTGTAACTATGTACACTTTAGGTAACATTCAGCTTCAACTTGTTTATGTTATATATATACAGTAAAGGATTCACTGACAGGCTGACTGACATAGCAAGCCGCAGATTAAATCGCTATATCTGCAAATGAGGAGAGTCTGTTCAAAAGGTGTTATTTCCACCTTTAAAAAATTGTGAGAAAATATGTACATTCACTCTTTTTTAGTAATGATCGTCTAGTTTGGGGTTGTGTTTCACCAAGGAAATACGTTGTTTTGCTCGAGAATACACAGAGAATTCGATAATAATCAATAACAGGACTATATCATGGACAGATTCCGTTTTATGTTGGAAAGGGGAAATAGCACCTTTTAAACAGACATTCCTCAAATGTGAAATTTTAAGTGCATAGGCATGCACAAATAAGGATTTTTTTTCGTAATTCGAACCCTAACGGGGTGAAATAGTGTTAAGTGTTGTTCGATGAATCGTCGATGCAGCTCAAACCTGAAAGTATATCGTCCTGGCTTTTACTTCTTTAAGACAGGCATACAAATTCATACCGTAGAGTTAAAGAATTTTTCGAAATTTGATCCGTAAGGGGATGAAAAGACGTTTAATGTGTTTAAACGTTATTTTATGATTGCTAACAATCTGTTCGATAAATAGTGACGGATTTTAATTGAAAATGATTACTTAAATAACCGGTAAAGTATTTCCAAGAATTTTCAAAATTAGACGCCAAAGGGGTGGAAAGGGGAGAAATATATTTTTAGGAATTTTGCGTTTATATTGAACACTATGGATTCCACTTCAGTTGAATGCTTATACAAGTGTTTTAAGGTGCAAATAAAATAAAAAAAATATATTCCTTTGGAAGTGAAAATACATTAAATAAATCAATCGAACCAGTTTAGCTATCTTCCGTTTACTGTAGGATAATGTTAATGCAAATATCATGAAAAACGTACCTGTATTTTTCTGAATTCGCTATAGAAAAGGTGAAAAAAGTGTTTATCATATTCGATATAGGCCTACATCGAACTCTTTGTACCTTTCAATATTGACGTGACTTTTACTTTAAAAAAATTTTGCTTATATAATTACTTCAACCGCCGTTTCATAATGTTTCTAAATTCAACACCAAAGGAGGTGAAAAGTAATGAAAAGAGGTGGAAAAGGTTTTCAACGAATCGTTGGTATGTATCGAACCCAACGGACTGTCGTTCTGGTTTTCACTTTAGTGGGACACCCATAAAAAGCATAAAATATGATTAAGGGTTTTACGATATTCGACCCCTACGGAAATGAAAAAACGCGTAGATTAACTGCGTTTTGAGATCAGTGTTTGATAGCTATCGAACTCATCGAGGGATAAATTTGATTTTTGCTTGACGATAATGAATATTTAAATGCACCATAATGTATTTTAGGATTTTCTTAAATGTTGCCTTTCAGGTCTGTAAAGAGGCGAAATGTGATTTTAAATGAATCGTTAAGTTAACTGTTACCCAGGTAAACTACGGTCGCGATTTTAAATTTAACTGTATACTTATACAACGGTTTAGAATGTAATTCCTAAAATTTTCGAAATTTGACCTCTAAATGTGTGAAAAGAAATAAAGTTTGTTTTCAATTAGCTCATGATATTTGTACAACCTGTTTAAACATCAAGGTGTTGTTTTATACAGAACGATGCGTGTATAAATACCTAACACATTTTACAAGTTTTTCTAGTAGATAAAGTAAATCAACTACCATAGTTAAAACATTCAAGACAGACTATACGAAGCAGTTATTACCGAGGTTTATTAATACGGAAATACATTTTGCAATTATATCGATATGTAATTTGGAACAATATCTGTTTTTCAGATCTTGTATACTATTTTTTTTTAAGAACACTACCGACGTAACCTGGCATACTAGACATACTACGAAAATTTCATTAGTTAATAATGCGAAGTACCATGTATACTGAATTGCATGATTTTAAACGTTTGCGAGGTGTTTCAGAAGGGAACTACAAACTACAATTGGATTGAAAAATATTGATAAAATAATCGATAATTGCAGAGTTTACTCTCAGCACTTTTTCTATTCACAGGGACTATCTGTTGTAAAGGAAATACATAATAAAATGAAGCTGAACACCTAACGAGCTAAACAGTTAATAACATCTTACCTATACCCATTTGTGTTGGTGTGATTCAGGTGTAACTTGGTCATCTTAGCGAATAAAACGTATTTTTACTGACTTTCTCTTCTGATTGTCCATACTATTACTTGTTAACGTATGTTTGTTTCACCTTTAGATTACTGCATGTTAATTCAACACATCTGAATGTACATTTCAGCTCTTTTCCGTCCCCAGCAAATTCGATGTTGTCTGCTCTAATAAGCGTTTCGGATCTGTTGGATTTAACGTCTCCAGCGCTAAGAAATTGAACTTGTAAACTAAATAATTTGCCGGGTTACGAATTTGCAGTGTGATTCATCTAAATAGTTGACGAAAATGTGATACATGAGTCTTCTTCCAAGTAATGATATGACTGCAATAATATTCAAATATGTTTTTTTATAAATGTTATTACAATAACAATGTCAAAAAAAATGTTTAAAAAAAATCAAGAAAAATGGGTATTAAAATCATTTTCTCAACTCCTAAAATCATCCAAGGCAAGTTTATGTTCCACTTCATTAAAAGGGCGAAAATTATGTATTCAGCAGGAAAGGAAATTTAATAATATACTAAATGTCTATAGAAGATAGTATACACATTTATATCTTTCAAAGTACGAATAAATAATTACGTCAGTTCCGTCCATTTATATTGTGCAAAGAGGTAAGGACATAATTCAAGTAGTGATTAGTAGATATACGTAAATTCATTATGTGCCAAACATGTGTAGTAACACTGCTTTAAAGAAAGCAGTTAGAGTTTTATTTAATTATACAATTTCCTTCTAAAGCATTATATTAAACATTTCCGTACCATTTCACATACAGAAGCAGGGGTGACAGAACACGCGGGGTGGCTTGGAAAAATAAGTCACCATAATAAATAATATACCTACTTTCCGTAAAGTGGGTGAAAATAAACCCTAAAAGAGTAAATAGTTTATCTACATCTAGGAATATTATATAATTATAAATTAATTAATTATCGTGATAGCTCCTAAAGTGGTGGACCTGCAACAATAAATACTCTGGATTATAAAGTTTATAAACATTAAATTGGCTTTTTATCTGTCCTGCATTTCGATCATTCGGCCCAGTGGTTAGAGCTCCAGGACGGTGGGCTAAGGGACCCGGGTTTGATTCTCGGCTGCGGAGGAACATTTACAGCTACTTCCCCGGGTTAAGGACTGGGTGTTGAGTTGTTATCTCCACCCCAATCTAGAGAATGGCAACGGCGAACCACTACAGTTTCTTCCTCGCCTAGTCTCGCCTCAGGTGTTCCCTCTGAGGGTCCAACCAGCCCTCGGGCTGAGTACTCATAGAAGAAGATCTATCCTGCAATTATCGGCGTCCATGTATTTAAAGTAATGTCTTCATGTTGTGAAATCTCCGAAGTTTGAGGATGTAATATTTCACTAAACATTACATGAGCCAACAACTTTAAAATTCACGTTACCTTACTTCGAACTAAAAAAATAAAGTGTATAGAGTCTGAAGAAACTTTGGGAAATGGCTGCAAAAACTTCACGTAATAAAACATTCGAAGGACAACAGTTGTTAAATACTGGATTTTATATTAAAACACATAACATAAAGTTGATGTCACTGTTTTTGGTGAAACGTGAGCACAGAGATAAATTAAATTATATATAATAGTTAATTTAAATATATCATGGGATTTTTTTAAAATTTCCTTCACTGTGAAACTGTAAACACAGCATGAACAAAATACATTAACTTCTTGTCACTTTACTTCGAAGTATAAGTGTACGTACCGATATTGATGCAAATATGAATAATTGGTCATTCAGTATCTCCTCTGATCTAAAAATATTTAATTCGTTACCATTTCGATAGTAAGAACACGGTATAAACTTAACACACAAACCTCAAATTAACTTAGCAGTATGCGAGTACTGAGTTTAATAAAATTCGGAATAAAATAAACATGTTTTCTTAGATATCGCGCATATTCATAATATATTCAAATGGCCACAATTTAGAAAATACGGACAGGACATGAATAAAAACTGAAGAGCTAAGTCACCTAGCTACCTACTATATGTGTACCGAGTATGAAGCAGTTATGGGAAATTGTTGCTTAGATACCTTGTGTGATCCAAATATGTTCAGTCAGCCTCCAAAAGATATAGTATGAACAAAAAATATGCCAAGTCAACTTAGTATGTCATACATGTGTAGTTTAGTGAACATCTAGAAAATTTGCTTGTGATACTTCGTGTGTTCGGAACTGTTTTAAATGAATGCCAATCTGAAAATATAAACATGAGAAAAGAAAATACACAAAAGTCTAGGCATCTTACTATTAAGTATATGAATACCAAATTTGATGAAATTCGGAAAAATATTTTCTTCCATACGTCATTATGCTACACATTTAAAAATTGCAACCGTTTAAAATTTTGAACATAGGATAAACAAAATGCACAAAAGTCAAGCCAAATTACTGGGTAGCAAATATGTACCCAGTTTAATGATTTTCAGGAAATGCATATGTACCAAATTTCATAAAATTCTAAAAATATTTTCTCAGATATGTAATGTTCCATTGTTAATAATAACATTTCCGCGTTTTGGAAATGCAAGCTCTGGTTTTACGAAATAAACTAAAGTCAAGTCAACAAACGAAGTAGTAAATCTATACTAAGATTAAAGTAATTATGAATATTTCTTTAGATACCTCATATACGTTAAAACTGTGAAAATTGCCGCCATTATGAGAATATTAACACAGGATGAACGAAAGGCACAAAAGTAATGTCAGCTTTGTATGAAGTATATGCAGGCTATACAAAGTTTGATAAATTCGGAATAATAGTACTTCAGGTACGGCATACTATGCTAAAAACATAAAATATCAGCCGATTTGAAAATATGAACATACATGGTATGAACGAAATACACAAAACTCAAGTTAGTTTATTATTTGGTATTTGTTTACCGAGTTTGATGAAATTCGGAAAAATATTTACTCAGATGTAACATATTACGTACGAATATAACACTGGCCACCATTTTGTAACTATGTACACTTGGTACACTGGGTTCTTTAAGTGTACCAAGTTTGAAGAAATTCTCAAATACGGTTTCTTAGACATCTGGTGTGATCGGTAAATATTAAAATGACTGTCTTTTCGGATATATGAAATTGGCATAAACGAAATACACGAAAGTGAAGTCATGTTACTAAGTTTGAAGAAGTTCGGTACGCGGGTTCATATGTTTTTTTACGGGCCATAAACACACATGCGCGCGACACCCAGGCACAGCAAGGAAGATGATCTCATAACTTATTTTATTCAATCCGTCGAAAATTCGGCTAACAATTTCTTCCCTACATACAGGAAATAACTAAATTTACTAGCGAACAATTCTAGAGACCATCGTCATCAAATTACATTTTAATTTACTCACAAGTGACACGCACATATGAAAAAAATGGAGTTAAAGTGTGTACGTATTTATAAATATACCCACACACTAAACGTTCCGGTGCTTAAATGTTTTTGAAATACTACATTACCTTATAGATGCCAGGTGTTTAGTTATTAAGTCTGTGTCAAAGTTAACATGTTTTGTGTGACATGAACGAAAGAATAAACAGTGGTAAGGAGGACGAAACTCTGCGAGTATACCTGCCGTACGGTAAGTTGACATTTTTATAGAAATGAACTGTTGAAAGTAAGTAAATGAAAACGCAATACGTTGGGATGAATAAATAAATTTATTTTCTATTGTTACGCATCCCCGAGTATGAAATTTGTTCATAATAATAATTTTAAAAGTGAGTTAAACACGTCTGTCATACGATAGTCGGAGGATGGTTGGGTTGGCATTGATGTCATAGAAATAGTTCTTCTGTATATTATGAACAGTGGGTAAAATTTTGAAAATCGTTTAATGGCGTATGAAATCAAATGTACAGTATATTTACACGTAACATATATTACAATATTTTATAGGTGTAGTTAGCGGCGGCGGATGAACAATGTACGTCGGCTTGCAGTGCAGCCGTCATCCCGGCAATGTTATTGTTGACGTTTGGTGGATGGATACATAGTTGGTGTGTAAACAGATCCTAGCTAGAAGCAGGACTTCCAGAAAGTATCAAGTTACCGTACGGCGGGTGTAGTTGAAAAGTTGTCACATGTAGGCTATACGAGAAGTTGACCGTGTTACCTCTGGTCCACCTCGCCTAGGGTCATGCAGGAGAAGCACGCAAGGTTGCTACAACTGCTAGAGGTCGGCGAGCTTAGCATACGCCAGCGGCAGCTGATACAGAGACAGGCATGACGGTGACTGGAGGCTGCGTACAGTAGATGGCAAACAGGAGCTCAAATGATGCATTTCCTACGAAAGTGTTACACCTTCGTATCATACAGCCTAGTTTCTTATACATAGAAGTGAGCATCAAAAATGTACAAGCACTAGTGTTCCAGCTGTTATCCTACCAAAATAATTGACCAGTAATTCACACAGCTAAATTTCTTGTTTGAAAAAGTGTACATAATTAATATTGCTAAAATCACCCACAATACTCAAAATGCAGCTTTAATATATACAGTCAACATTTAAATGGTGTACACTTTTTCAAACAAGAAATTTAGCTATGTGAATTACTGGTCTTTGCATGCTAGCTACTAGAATGATCGGTTTCCAGTACAGAACACAAGTGTATTACAAGTCGAGGCGAACAAGTAAATGTTCACCATCTTGAACAAGAAAAGTTTCCGAGACAAATGTAATTAAAATTTCTGAAATAATCCTAATACTGGCTCTAAGACCATGTTACCGGTTTTCCTCTTGCATTATGGTGGAAATGAAACGAGTAGTTTATAATGAATTGCTTTGAAAGTAATCATACTTTGAACAAATCTGTAGTAATCATTTTGCAAATTGTTGGATCTGTTATTCACAAAATTGTTTTATTTGATACTGACTTATTTTATAGCAAAATATTGAATGTATGTGGATGTCCATCAATGCATATATTATTACTGTCTTGATAGTTTAACGATTCATGCGAAGGCTTAAATTATTTTTCCAATTATTATTTTCTCGAACAGTCTAACTCTGTTATAGTACTTTAAGGTCAGAGGTATTAAAAAAAACTCTTTGTGAAGTGGTGAAGAGCTTGCGTTGTCATGCTCATAGCTAACTTTCATTGCTGATATCTACGTGCAGTTTCATACACCGTAAACCTTGGCTCTTCATTCGAATGACGGCAAGTTAAATGGGTTCGTACTGCATTGGATGCTCTCTAAAGAATTCGCCACTTCTCAGTTTAATATGTTACGATAATTTTTATGCTCTTCAGGATAAACTAAGTACTACTTACAGTTTTCTGTGAGCCATTATGCCTTCATCTTTACTATTTTAAGTACAAAAACTTTCATGTAACTAAATACTAATGTTAACATTTAACAACTCTCAAACCATTATTTATATAGCCCCAATTAATACATTATTTTAGTTATTATAAGTGTTGGGAAGTACTCGCTTTAAAGTGAACCTTCCATAGTAGAACCGTAATGGGGTGCGACATAGGAATCGCAGGGTGGTTTTAGGACACTTTTACACAGTGTTTATTGTCTATGGGTGTCAAATGTAAATATGTGTTAATGTAATTTAATGTGGATATTACTTATTTTCAGTTTATAACAGTTAAATTTCTTTACCCAGGGCTGCCACATGGATGAACATAATTTTTATGGTAATGTCCTAAATCATCATTGTGAGTTAAATGTCCAAAGTCACTTTCTTCGTTAGAAATTAAAGAGCGGATTCCTTTCTCTTAAATACTGGAAGTTAGTGAAAGACATACACGTAGAGTGTTATAAAGTCCTATTCGAGCATGTTATGAACTTATTCGGTAGTTTTAGAGCCTGGATTCGTGAATAAAATAACAATTTTTTACTATTACTAACGGACTATGGTCGGGTCTTAAAATATTATTATTATTATTATTTTTGTAATTTCCAGCCTGACACACACCGTTGTAATGAAATAGTATGACGACGTATGTATAGCTGATGTCGAGTTTCTTGTCAACATATTTAAATTAAATCCTAATATAATTATTATTTATGAATTTGAACTCCGTTTGAAAACCAAACCAACTAGCCCATTATGCACAGCAAATTTATTCACGACTAGCAGTACGCCCGCGGCTTTGCCCACGCGTTTTACTGGTTACAGGAAATATAATTTTAACTGAAGGATTTATTTATACACCAGATTAGTGGCCCCAACATCAAGTTTTAGGATAACCACGTCGATATTTTAGCTATAGCTGCCCATGTGACAAGCTATTGCCCCTGTTCCTGATTTACTGTGGCCGGCAGAGACTCGCAGACGTCTGTGCATGGTGCATATCTTCGCGAGGGGAAGCGGGAAAGCACAGCATGAGGGTTTGGGGAAGGGTGGATATGTGTGAGCAGGTCTGGCCGTGATATCGGCTGTTTAACAAACATTAGCTACTAGTGTATTTTCTGTTACTCGGGCCCGGTTACCGATGTTTTTAGGTCGGCTAACATTCAACCATGCCGTTCTGTTATCACACTGCTTCAGACCTGTTCGTGACGAGCTAATCCATAGGAGGGGACTCACACGTGTAGACGTGTACCTGTTGCAATACAGTCATAGCAAAGAGGTCTTTGAGAGTGAATTTCTTTTCACTTCTAAAAGGAATTTAAATGGTTTAATTAGTATGCGAGGTATGAAAACTGATTTACGCCGAGCATAGCCAATGATTACTGCAGTCTAAATTGCGTTTACAAAACCTTAACTTGGAAAATGTTATTGGAAAATTTAGGTGGACACCTTCATCGAAATATCGCTAACATTATCATAATTTTCATCCTTGGAATGCACGTTTGCGCTGCCTTACACGAAATTCGAATCTAGAACCACCCGAAACCTAGACCGGCGGGGCCAAAACTATCGTATGAAATAGTAGGTATGTAAACGACTGCGTCTTGTAATGTCATAGTATTCATTAATAATAAATATATGCAATTAAATCATTGTTCCATATGTATGCACGTAGAGTTTGTAGAACATTACGATACGATATTGTTACAGAGATTAACTCCGTATTTTCTATTTTTCGATAAACATAGGCTACATGCTTTTCAGGATTTATGGAACATTTTGTATCTTTCTACCCACGATAACTGTCAAACTTTGAGGAATCACGAAATTGATTTTTAAGTATTTAAGAAAATTTTTCATTCCTATTCAGTAATCATCTCAGTATTTCAACAGGTTTAAGAGATACAGAGCATTAATTGAAACCACATTTTATATTTTCAATGCTCTTAGAGGTTGAAATTAAAATAAAACCTGAAATAAATTTTTAGGGTTATGCGAAGACTTCATTCTGAATAAAAAATAAATTCGATATGTAAACGGGTTAAACAGTTATCGGGGATTTATTGTAAACACTTTTTACAGCATTTTACCCCCTTGATTTTCGGATTTCAAAAAATCGAAAATTTTAATGCTATGCACTATTATAAGCTTCATTCTGAAGCAAAAAGTATTTCGATATCTAAACTAGTTTAAGCTCTATCGAGGATAAGTTGAAAACACACTTCACCCCTTATAATTTCTTAATTTTCAAATTTCAAAAACTACCTTCATACTGAGTGCCTTTGGCGTATGAGAAAGCCCCCCTCAAAATTACATGTCTTAGGTCTAGTGGTTTGGGCTGTACGTTGATAAGTGAGTGAGTAAGTGAGTGAGTAGGGCACTTCATTTTATAAATTGAGATACCTATAGAACTCGCAATCACTTCGACATTGTAGACCTTTTAAAAAAAATTTTTACCCATAAGTCTGTAAATTTCGAAAAATCAGAATTAAATTTTAGGTATTTGCTTAAGAAACATTTTAACGCAAAAAAAACTATATTTACCATCCAACGTGTACAACTCATATAAAAGGTTAATCGTTAGCATACATTACGTCTTTTCAGTATTTGAAGGAACAGTCTTCAAAAAATCCAGTAAAGAGTTTCGTTCGAAATTTTTATAAGTTTCCCAATTGCAGTAAAAATATTCCTATCGGGTACGATTAATATCGACGGTTAGTTTTAAAACATTTCTCCACTTTCAACCCCGTTAGGATTATCCTTTTTTGAAATTGTGAAATTTATTTTAGTATTTACGTAGGCCTCATTGTAAAGCAGAAATTACATTGGTATCTTTTTCGAAAAATCATTTTTAGTGCTCGCCTATGCCCTGAGAGAAACCCAACCTCAAAACGACACGTTTTTATTAAAAGCTATTTAGTCTGTTGTTTAATATGTCATGAAGTCAGTCAGTGATCTATTTTATTTATAGGAATACGTAAGGAAGCACTATGAAACCAATAGAACACTGATGAACGTATTCCTTGAAGCATAGAAGCTGTGATAACTGTGGAAACTTACATAATAATAAAATATGATATTTAATTTAGTACATTATAAGAAATATGATCTTTGAAAGAACTCAGTAATGGGAGTGCGTGACTGGATTTACTTGCTTGGACATACTCCACTGTGAAATAAATTACTGTCAAAAGAAAACTAGAAATAAGACAAGAAAACATAAAAAAGCAGAGTACGCTACCTGATGACGGGAACAGATTCCAGTTCCCGAAACATCGTTAATACTGACTGTTTGGAAAACTACTGTGTTTTGTTTCGTCTCATTGTTTGTTGTTTTTTCTGTTTGTGGCCGACATCTTTGTGTTTTGTTTCGTCTCATCGTTGTGTCGTTTGCTGTATTTCTGTTTGTGTTTTTGTTTCGTCTCATCGATGTGTCGCATGTCAACGTAGGTTTCTTTTTTATATTTTTGTTAATCCTTTTATTTTCTGTTTTGTTTCCTTGTTTTATCTGACCAGATTCCAGTTTTGGAATTTCATGTTGTGTATGTATCCCGATGACTAAAGCATACTCTGCTTTTTTATGTTTTCTTGTCTTATTTTTAGTTTTCTTATGACAGTCATTTATTTCGCAATGGAGTATGTCCAAGCAAATAAATCCAGTCATTATAAGAAATGTCTCTTGGTCGTTGGCCACATGGTGCATTTGAACGCAAACTTTAAATTTAAATACTAGTCTATGTACTAGCAACATTATTAGCGACGTGTAGTGATAGAAATGTGTGTGTTGAAAGGACCTATGAAATGCGTCATGTTTACATTGGTGGAAAGAAATATGTTTTATTTTGTCAGAGAAGCAAGTAAGAGAAATCTCCAAAGACACCTATGTACAAACTTTCCTAACAGTTTCGTAGTTTGACTTAGTCGAAGATTATTATGATTTTTTTTTAAGTGTCGATGATTGCCTTGATTTTACGTGTTGCAAACGGGGTTACTTGAAGAAACATTTCAAGATTTTCAGAAGAACTCGGTTAATCTCGAGTAGTTATATAGGATGTCCAGAAACGACCTATAATAAGCACACCACTTGAATTCTGGTCTAAACTGGAGAGTTAGTGGCAAAATGTTGCATGATTACAGTTTATGTGCATGCAATGTGGCAGCATAGCGCGGATTATGTCACGTTTTGCGCTACGAATATGCCTTACGACCATTGTTCTGACCAACATATAATGAGTGCAGGTTAAAATCCCAAGCAGTTCAAACATGCTTCTTTAATTACTCGACGTAACGTACATAAAATAATACCTGGACATGGAGCGCAAAAGCGGACTTTATCCACTCTGTGTAGACGCATTGTGCGCGAAAAAAGTCGCCGTACAACATTTTACCGCTGACATTTACGTGTCCAATTTAACCCAGGATTCGGCCGTTTCTGGACATCCTGTACCGAGCGAGATGGCGCAATGGTAACACGTTGGACACGCATTCGGGATTTCTGGAGGACTCTGGTTCGATCCCCGGCTCCGGTCATCCTGATTTTGGTTTTACATGGTTCCCGAAATCGCTCCAGCGAGTGCTGGGATGGTTCTTTAACAAAGGCCATGGCCAACTCCTCTGTTAGCTCTTGTCAATGTAGTAAGTTGTGAGTCACCGTCTCTAATGACCCCGCTGTCGACGAAACGTTAAGTCCAATTACATTACCTGGACATCCTGTATACTCTGTCATCCTGCTCGAGGCATCTGTTGGCTAAGATAAACTACAGAAAGCCGTGACTGTGGTTTTATCCTGCTCCATCGCGATCGTGCGCTAACACGACTACAGTCTTAGCAGTTGTGAGTTCGATTATTAACGTATTGGTGGATATCCGCTTACACGCTCGCTATAGTGGTACAGTGACGCATCCAGGAAAAAACTAAAGTAAAAAGAAAAAACAAAACTATACCGTCCTTGAACATGAACCCCCTTGCAGAAGTTTTCCTTGTGGAAGCTTGCTTGCACTATCTGGCCATCAAGGAAAGAACAGTTAAACTTCCTTCCGCTGTTATTTGTGGACCGTATTACAGTATTTAGTAGGCAACTGCGTGACGTATTGCTTCCTGCACCGAGCTAACTAATGCGTGAGAGCAGGTTTTGTAGTTAACACACGTTTTTGCACGTTACGAATTGAAGTTTTCAAGCACAATAGCAGGATATACGAAACGTCACATATTACGTCGGTTTCCAACTTCACCTTCCCTTCACCATTCCACATATTGTTGTAATACTTTTTTTTCTATTACGTTTATCCGATGAAACATTTTTTTCGAAAGTGACGCACAGGGGTTCCGATTTAAAATACTGACTTGACAAAAGGGCAAAATAACTCAATAACCGAAAAATATGATCCTAACTAGTTGTGTGTGTATGGCTCTCAGCCAGTTTAACAAATAATACAATTGGGATTGCATTATATCTGTTAAATGTCGCTTACGTGGCGCGACCGACCCGCATCATTAACATCGGTCTGCAGTTAACTTCGAAAGAAACGTATGTATACAGCTAAGATAATTTAAGATAAATATAAATCTTTGGCGAAATTAAGTACATGTTTTCCCGTTATTATAATACAATTGTAAACTATTACGACGTTTGTGTTTTTATTTGTGTTAACTTGTTCATAGAGCCAGCATTTGCTTAGTTTCGCCGTTATTCGTTTAGGCAGCAGACTCGCCGTGGCAAAGGTCGTCGAAATCTGCTGTAAAGTTACATTCATTGTTTATGTTTGTCCTTTATAAATACAATATAATTGTTTTACGGCCATGTTCGAACAATTTATTTATGTATGTCAGATTCAGTGATGCAGGTCGGAACCCCAAGGATACAGCTGTGTATTGTTTGGCGGAATAAACAAGACACTGCGACAAAATCAGCTCGTATGTGTGTCTGTGCAATGACTAAAAGTGGTTTGGAAGATGTAGACGGACATGTTCGAGAACAAATACAAAAAAGTCATAATTCTGCAAACACTTAAGAAACATTGGACAAACAATCACTATATTTCGAAATAATTTCTGATAAAATACGTGATTGGTTAGATGTTCAAGAAACGTTGGTGTTCAATCAGGGTTTCGACATAACTCGAAAAAGGAAAATGCAGTCTTTGTTGGAAATAATTACTGTTGGTGAGTTTGCTCTAGCAGTTGAAATCAGCTTACGGTTAAAATGTAGAAGTTATACAGCGGAAATGGTGAAATAAGCATCCAGTTTTCATTTATTTATTCGTCTTAATTTTATCTGGCGAAGTTAAGGCGAAGTCGCCTTGTCTTACACTTAACTACAAAAGGCCTTTACAAAATGAGAATGCATTTCACAACATAACAGGAGAAGAAAAGAAATAATGAATTTGCATAGCTAAATTAATTAACATCATTGCAGCAATAAAGTTCAAAATTTTTAAAATGAAAGAAGAAAAAATTTTAATCACAAAACAATAAAGAAAACAAAAAACGAAAACATTAACCATCACATTCACTCACATATTCATACATAGGTATATGTCATCATCCACTGTTCATGCTAGATAATAATCTTGTCTAAAAGAGTTCAGCACAGCTTTTTTGAAATAGGAAGACTCGGCATACATCTGCCTCACAGAGTTTCCAAGTGCATTCCAAACGCGTGCCGTGGCTACCATAAATGTCTTGGACTATGCACTTGTGCGATGCCTAGGTATCAACAAAGGTAGGCTATACTTCGAACGAGTACCAACATTGTGGCAGGAGAGAAAGTTAAATTTCTTATAGAAATAGAGTGAGGATTTAGAATACATAACTTTTCTTAAGAGTTGTAAACTCCAAAAAGGTTACAAAATTAAATGTAGCTTAGGCTCCTGTCGTTCGTTACACAACAAAGTGCTCATCAAAATTAGATTTGATGAGAAATTGGCCTTTTTCATCGACAATGCAACAAAAGACCAGCACATCTCTATGCATCAGATTGACATCCAGAAATAATCATGGTGTTATATGACTCAAAGTGTCCATTACATACTTATCCATGGTCCACAGTTAAAAAAAAAGATGCCTTATTTCTAGTGGAGATGTTTCCCGAAGAAGCACAACAAGCCATAAATAAGAATTTTAAGGAACAATATATGCAAATTTTCTAAATCTGACGCAATGATGGACGTGGTAGACATATTATTGTTTTCTAAGGACCTGGTTGCTATGGACCCCTGATTTTAGCAAAAATATTTCTCCGCCAACTTGTTTAAATGTCTTGGTTCCACCTCTGCAGTTCTGCTAATTTGTTATTGGCAGTGTCGTTGCATAAAGACGTGTTTCATTTGATCCTACATGTCAGAATAAGGTTACTGCGAATAATACACGTCTGGGATCCGCAGTAAAATGATAAGACACTTGATAGTTAAATTCAGCCAATCACTGACCATGAAGCAGAGCGGAAGGTGTGCACACGAGACACTTAAGCAAACTGATATAGAAATAATTTTTCCAAAAACTGGGGGTCCATACTGATTGTAAGCAGCCTTCGAGTCATATGTTAGAAGAGGAGTGAAAGTGTATCTCCTGATGGATACTTCTTCAAGATACAGGAGGACGACAACAATGATCATTACAAAAAAAACTAAATTGAATTGTACTGCAAAGTATTGTGTATTCTATTGTATCATATCGTTTATTATTGTAACACATTGTTTTGGATCGTATTGTATAACTGTATCATATTGCATTATAGTGGACTGCATCCCATTGCTTTCCATTAAACTGGTTTACACTATAATTTTTTTGGTGAAATTGTACTGTTTTACATTGCACGGGTTTGTATTGCGATATGTTGTATTTCACTTTATTATATTGCACTATGTTGAACTGTATTATATCGCATTCTAATTCATTGTATTCTATTTTATTGCATTATATTGTACTAGCTAGTTTCCGTAACGACGTTTGCAGGATTTTCAAATTATTGCGATAATATTTCTGAAAATAAAAGTTTTGAAACACTACTAAATTGGGCAAAATGATGTTAACGGCCATTAACGTCTGTTTAAGGAACATTGTCAAATGGAAAACTGTTCCGCAATTTGTTTGGGTATTCTGTTCGGCCTCCCACCTCCTCCGAAGCACAATTATTATTATTATTTTTTTTTTTCAATAAATAAAAAATTTTTATGCACCCCGTTTTGACCATATACCCATTTTGACCCATTTTCCTCCAAAAGTAAGTTTCTTTTTTTAGTTTTCTTTTCAACAAAAAACTTTGCGGACGCACGCACAGCAACTCATTAAAGTTTTATAATTTTTTTTACCAAGATTTTTGGGTGTCCTATTCTGGCTCTCTACACCGTTTTGCTCCCCTGCTAAATATAATTCGAACAACTCACAATAGATTATTTGTTCACTAAATTTTTGGATATCCTGTACTGTTCCTCTACCTCGTTTTCCCATCCACCGTCAAATTGTTTTGCAGAAACTTCGTCTTAGTTGTTTGATTGGTATAGAACCGCAAAGAAGACGAACAAACAATAACTTTTACGACATAAGCTAGCAGTCCGCCTGCGGCCATTGCCAGCGTGTATCACACGTAACCGCCATCACGTATTAAGGTAACCAAGCTGCAGATTAAGTTTACTCTGCAGCTGGCTATGTAGGTATAGCTGACATGTGAAAAGCTGTCCGTAGTCCATCCCCGCCAATCTTAACATCTGTCCCGGGCCTTATTTATAGTCATAGCAAAACAGACCTTGAATATGAGAAAGTATTTGGTTGGTTATGTAGTATACTTCGTTTGATTACTCGTTTACATCTAACGGGATTATTGATGACAATGAACTCAATACTTACCGTAAGTTAATTAAAAATACATAAAATATTCAGTCACTGGGCACATAGAGTTTGTACAACCATATGTAACAGTGCAATTCCCTTTAAATTACTTCTCTAATGGTGTACTTGATTTTTTTAATCCAACGGGTATTTGAGAGTTATTTTCTCATAATTAAAGCTGAGGTAAATATTTATCGTATTTAGGCTACGTATGCCTCATTATAAACTATAAAAATTATCTCAATATCTCAACTAGTTGGGTAGATGTCATGGGGTAGTTGAAAACAAATTTTGCGCTTTTTGACCTTTTTAATGATTGAACTTTGTAAAATTTTACAATAACGAGTTATAAATGAGTATAAGTATACAATTGAGGTGAAATTCACGACGGCAACTCACTGAGTCAAAGTGTAATCGACGATTCGTTGCTTCACAACTCTAAGAGTTCGTATTTGTCATAAAGTTCTGAAATATGTTTACTGGTATTTGCGTATTCATTATCATAAAGCAAAAATTAACCCTATATCTCTACGGGTTCGATTCATCCCAGGTTCAGAATTAAAAAAAAATATTTATAAACTTTTAGGGCGCAAAATTTAAGTGAAAACCGTGACGATGGCCTGTTTATCTAATTGTATATAGACGAGTAATAAGTAAGCATTAATCTTAAGCAAATCACACCAATAAGATATATATATACATAATTATATATATTATATATATACATATACACACATATGAGGAGCAAACTTTCAAAACCAGACATGTCCACCTTATCTAAATGTAGGAAAAAGTGAATAAACATATTTTATAGCACTAACTGAGAATAAACGTAACCATTTCAATAAGACATGTGTTTTTTTACGGAGTCTGAGTTCATACTCGTATGTAACACATCTTATTTATTTATAATGGGCATTTTACTCATTTTCTGGATTTTGGACATGTCTGGTTTTGAATGTTTGCTCCTCATATACATAGATCACGAATAGAAAACAAGTTTTACCTTTTTTACATCTTTGGAGTAGAATTGGGAAAATACCCTGAAATAAATGTTTGGTATTTATGAATACATCATTCTTAAGCAAACAACACTTCAATATCTCGACTGGTTCGATAACTATGGAAGAATAATCGAAAACACATTTCATGTCTTCCCCCCCCCCTACTCCCTTAGCTAAAGACTTTCGAAATGTCTTCAAGTCCTATGTTACATATTTGTAAACTTATCGACTTGAAGTAAAAATTACGACGGAAGCCCATTGGGTTCGAGCTGTAAAGACGATTAATAAAAAACACATTTCCCCCATTCTTTATTCTTTGGGAGTCGAATTTCGACAAATCATATTATTGATTTTTGGATATTCACATTAACATAATAGGTTTGAAGTAAAAAGACACTCTGTATCCCGAAGGGTTTTATAGATAACGATAATTAATTGAAAACACATTTTAGCTTGTATCACCTACTCATAGGTTGAAATTCGAAAAACCCTTAAATAGGCTAAAATGATTTTTTATTATTGACCCATTGAAGTAAATGTGACGACGATAGCCTGTCGGGTTCGAGTTAAGTAGACGAATCTTATAAAACACGTTTAACCCTCTTAGGGGTCGAATTTCTAAAAATCTCTTCTTTGTGCTCACCTACGACCTAATGGGAACCCACACTAAAAATTTCAAATTTCTTGGTCCAGCGGTATGGGCTACAGTTTGATATTTCAGTCAACCTGTCAGTCAGTGTTCTTTTTGTACATAGAGATCGTGTCATTTTGTATTGCATTTTTGTACTGTATTCGTCTCTACTGCATTCATTCCTATTGCATTGAATTGAATTATATTGTAACCTATAACATATTAAAATTTGTATCAGAATTCTTTGTACTGTATGAATTCTACCGCCGCATTGGTTTCTTTTATATTGCAGTATTTTGTATCGCATTCTGTTGTATTTATAAACTATTTGCACTATATTATTCGCTTGTATATTCCATTTATCTGCATTACATACGTATTTATACAGTATGTCAGTAAAGTCATGGTGCACGGCTGATATGCTGCTTTGCGAAGTTCGTGTTGTTGCGTCCTCTCCTGCGAGCGCACGTGAGTGCACATCATACGTCACAAATTTGGAGAGATTTACTTTTATTTAGAAAGTTATATTAGCTATGTGGGTTGTAAAGTAGTATTGAACGGACTGTTTCAGGTACTAAAGTTTCTAACCCGATATATGCAAAATTTAGATCTAGCGCTGCATTAAAATCTACTTAATATTTTTCCGAAAAAAATCGTATGGTCGTCGCATGACTTAACGTTTTTTTAGTATATGTTTGTAAGCTAGCACGTTAGTTCGGCGCTTGATGCGTAGCGTGGATGCAGCGTTTGATGTGCTTGCCAGCATGACCTTTAGCGTTTTCTCGCATATGTGCCGCACAACTTCAGGCAGATGGTACACTTAACATAGATCAGTAATATTCTGCAGTGAAAATTGACTTGTTTCAGTGTGTAAAAACTTTATAAAACATGTTTTAAAATGCGAATAAATTATATATTATATGTGACAGTAAACTTACTGCAAGACTTTCTTTCTGGAATTTGCAGGAAAATTCCCCCAGAAGTTAACACGTGTTTGATCTTTACAAAATGACAAAACTAGGTGTGACTAGTTGGTCACAAAATGTAAATACAGACAATAACATGACATATGCGTGGTTTGAAAGCTCACTATATGTACAGTAGCTATTGCTGGAACTTCCTTTCAGAGGTGCTTGTATATTGTAGGTAACTGTAATATGAGAACATCCTGTGCTGTTGTATCCTCGTGAACTCCCTGGTACAAGGAAAAGCTTACAACTTGCTGTAACGTATTATCTACAACAACAACGTTCTTCCACGGCCAAAGCGATTACGTCGGACACGAGTATCTGCCTATCATTACTTTTCGTGCTATACTATTTACTTTTTTACCTTTGATCTCAGTGTCTAACCAGTATAATTACGAAAGAACTTAAGGAAAAGAGAAAACGTGCTGAGAGAAGAAAACGCACTTACTGGCGCCTGAAACACGGGAAAAAAAGTCAAAGTGGCCAAAATTAACCGCTTGCTTGAGTACGTCAGGGCTAAATTGGCATTCCTGTTAGTAACACGATAAATAACGCACACACGCCACTGAATCATGCAGCAATTGTATTTTTTTTTTTTTTTACAATACATTGCGAAATTACTGCTCTACTTTTTCCTGAAACACATTTGAAAATAAAATATGTCAGAAATTATTGTAAGTACTACAATAATATATTTCGTAAATAATACGTTGAATGCGTTAACGTTTGATTAAAAAGAAACAAAGATATGTCAAAAAAGATACATTGCCATCACACTGGAAATTGCCTTAATATTTCACTGATGTATGTCCATAGTATTTTAGTTACTTATTCACTAGTTTTGCTAGGATATTTAAAAAGCGGGGGATATAACGAATGCTACTCGCATTTCTTTCTATACCACGCTCCCACTTACGATGATCTAGCATCTTAAATTTCTCCCTCTACCTGCGCTTTAAATACGTTGAATCGTGTTCTGACTATTGAATATCTAACGATAATACTTGCCGCGCATTAGATTTGTATAAAGAACAATTTTTCCATTATATATAAAATCAGCTTTCTAATAAAATACCACCCAGATAAATAAATAAAGAATATAGAAACCTGCGTCATACATTAAACTATATTTCCCACAGTTAAAATTAACTGTAGTAAAGCAGTGTGGCTTACAAGTAGAGCTGACACGCCAGTCAGCGGTACCCTTAACGCTCCATAGATTTTCTGAGCTACAGATTCAAAAATCAGCCTATCTTATGTGCTAACTTAAGTATTTTTCTTTACTTTACGAACTAACATATTAATATTAAATCTGTGCAAACTCGTAAATAAATCGTTTCCGCTGAAGCTAAAATCTCATTAGAAAACTGCATTTTTCCGGAGATCAAAAGTAGGCAACAAGATTTAATGCGAAAATACTACATTACTCAGAATTGAAACACAGCTTTAAAAAGGATGTGAATGTGACTAACCTCCTTAAGATTTCGGTAGATCGTCAATATATTAATACAGCAATTAAAAAATACATTTTACGCTAGGACATGAAACATTTCGAAATATATTGAAACTCAACTACAATGTAAGAAGTGAAACCTAATTATATTGTCATGGTTGTTTGAATATTTCTTCAAACTCATTAGAGTATATCTCGTAGAAAATGGCGCCACTGTACTTACTATTTAAAATTTAATTGAACAGGGATAACAAAACAAAATGCAACTATGTATATTAGTACGATTTTCATTAAATTTTTTAAATGTTAAATCACTATTTAGAATTTTGTAATCCGGAATTACCAAAATTCCTGTCACAGTGGAAGAGTACAAATACAATATTTTTAAGTTGTTGGAAATTAAAGGCACTTGTTTATCAATTCTAAAATATGTAATCTCCTGTACACAAAGTACAATACAAACAATATTGGTTAGTAATGCTGAAAACGTTTAGGCTTACTATTTAACTCATTTAACATGAAAAACTTAAATATAAATATAGGTAGACATAACTAATCAAACATTTTTTTGACACTGGAAAAATAATTTACTGTAAAATTGTTCCAGGTGTCGAATAGCCAGTAATTAAGATATTATTTACACAAACCTTTAATCAATTACAGTGAAAATGTGTGGCTATTTTACTGTCTTAAAGTTTAAGTTTTATCATTTTTAATTTAATTGCCCTAGCCCTTGCACTGTATAATCAAAATAATGAGGTAATGGATATCATAAATGTGATGGCTTTTCTCGTGAACAACTTTCTTCAGAGACTGAGTCTTCATACTTACTGTGGAAATTTCATTTGAGCTTCTACTGGGAAAAAAGGGGGCGAGGGTAACATTTCGTAGACATCGTATTGAAAATATGACCGGGAGATAATTGGTTGAAACGTTAGTTCCACGATTAACCAAATCTCAATAAAAGACTAGGCGTTTCATTTAGGCTTACATTAATTTGTTGTAAGAAGCAGTCAGTTTAGAAAGGTAACTAGAAATCCTAACCGCACTAAATATTTTGGGTGAATTAGCTATTCATAATAAGAACCGTCCCTGTCTTATTAATGAGTTATTTATGAAGAATTTTTGTCTTAATACAAAACAATAGTTCATATGAAAGCAAAAGTGTTATTACTTATTACCTGAAAAATATTGCAATAGCTGATTATTCCAGCAAACTAGTAATATAGGACATTCAGTAGTAACAGTTGAGTGACTTGCGAATATAGAAAAATTGGTCGTAATGCTACAACTGTCATTCTGTTGGTCCGATTTAGGTTAAAAAAACGTGGTTGTCTGTCATGCACTACATCTGACTGTACAGTTACGCAGAGCTCGTTAAAAACTGTTACCGAAATTATAAAATTTGTTGAAAACGAGAATTTAAATTGTATTTGAAAGAGGATTTTTTATAGTTTGCAATACAGAAATACATTCTTATAATTCAGTTTAACATTTTAAAAAACAGTAACTAATAAATTAATTTGTGTTATTTCCAAAATATAATATGCGCATTGCCCTTATGAATGCTTCAGGAACTACACTTTGCTGAAAACCTTCTTCAAGCTTATCTGTCTAATTATAATTTCCTTTCTTGTGAAGAAGGAAATACCAGTACGTTCGTTTATGCTTTTTGTGTCCTTTATATTTCTGCAAGAAATGTTTTTACTGAAACGTATCTTAACGTAACGATTTTTAAAAATTGTTCTCACATAACCACTAATATTTATTTCGGTCTACAAAATAAACATTTTTCTTTAATAAATTAGGCATTACACTCGTATTAATACATACGATCTCGTAGGCCTAAGTTTTATCACCAACCGGCAAAATGAACAAGCCCCTGAACGGTACACCAGACAACATTACGTGTGCCGAGAGTTGCTTGCATATCAGGGGCAATCACTTGTTAGTTTCACACTATTGAATTCACGCATTCCTCAAAGATGACGACGTTTAGTTTCATATAACAAGACTACTCGTTAAGTAACTTTTAACATGCTTATTACAAACCTAAGTAAGCATCAACATCTTCTAGGCTTACTATTTTTCGTATACTGTATCATTGTATCATTTGATGACAACTGGTTTTACGTTGTTTACAGGTAAGTACTTTTCTTATAACTTATTTGTTAGTTTTGAAATTTAAAATAACAATTTCTGTGAAAAAAATTTAAGAGCTCTAAGACGGCAAGGTTGTATACCACCCTCAGTAAGCACTATCGATCAGTCGTGCTGTAAGTGGAATACATGTTTTGGTAATAACCTGATGTTACTTTTTAAGGAAAGAACACATAGCCAGTATTGCATGCAAGACGTAAATGCTTGAAGAACACTACGTAGCCAAAGTCAGACCACTCGGAGTTTTTAAATTTCCTAATTAAGTAACACATTAACTAAAAAATATGATCAGTAATAAATTAATTTTCACGATACAGTTACATCAGTGTACACACGAAGAAAGTGTTATGATAAATGCAGTACTATGACGACAGCCCTGGAGTGAATATACAGGTAGAGTGCTTATCGGGATGCGCAGTAGCAGAATCCTGACGTAAATATGTATTTGTCGTTCCTGCGATCACGTAACCTGTGACGTGTGCAATATGGAGGATATGTTTGTGTTAATACATCTGATGTTTACGCCTTTGTATTTATTTACTGTTTTATGCGAAACTTTGCGAATTTGTAAAATCACGCTCAACCGTATATCGTGCTACTACTGAATCAATAGCTTTAACTATGTGTAAAGCTATAAAATCCTTATTTGTCATAGTTATCAACGAGAATTATTTCTACAAACAAAGCAGCAGCGTAGTGATTTTCTTCAGCAGTTGACCTCAATGTTCTATACGAAAATTGTTATATGATCTCTTCGACAATCTAGCATTTCTTCTCTGTTATAAGCTTATTATTGGGTTGTGCTATCCATCAACTGACTATGTACCGATTGTTAGTAACGTATTAAGTATTGTTCTGCTTTAAAACAGTCTTACAAAAATTATTTTATTTCCATAGCATGACGTAATTGTTCCCTTTATGGATATAAAATACTTTTTGTAATAATGTTTCAAATCTGATAACTTTCAGCGTATTCTACTGATTATTTTAATTGGCGCATGGACAGATTACGAATAACAACATCGATCTATTGTTTCGCCTACTATCACGTGATACATTTGCCACATGCCAGAAGCCTAATATCACTCAACTTTCATTCACTCTGCAGATAGTGCTACCGCGACTATGCTACAGTGACTATCAGAGCTATACAAACAGCGGGAGGTACTGTCGTTAAGAGTAACTATCGCGAGTTACTATCACAAATAAATTAGACTTTTAGTGTTGCGAAATAATACGAATCGCCCACACGCAGATCGAATACGGTACAAGCCATTGAGGAAAACGTACTTGGATGGTTCCAAGGCAACTCGTCTGCCATCATGTATGAAATCGCACAAACGTTAAGCACTTGTCAAGCTTACGTGTGGTTTGTTGTCCATGAATAGAAGCTCCAGCTTTACAATCTGCAGGAAGGCAACGATAGTGGAGAACTATCCCTAATGAATACCGTTTAGGACATGACATGACCAGCGCTGCATTCGCCAACCATTCTTTCCAATCTTGCACTTTCACTAAGAAAACACTGTGAACCTTCCCAACATACGTGTTTGGGTAGATAACAATTTACGTGCGGATGTCATTCGAAAACATTTAATGCAGATCCAGAGGTAACAAACACACTTTGTGTGTGATCGTGTTCTTTCGAGTCATACCTTCCGCCAAGAAGCAAAACAGGATCGACCTGCCTCACATGTATACGTAATATTTCTTACGATCTGTTGAATGAAGTGCCATTACAAATTAGCTAGGAAATGTAGCTGCAACACGACTGAGTTTTTGCACACTTTGATGGAAACGTTCGGCACAATCTGGACGACGTATATTTCAACCGATAGGTTGGCGGATGTAGTCCTGTTATACGAATACAGCGGCCATATGATCTTACAACTTATGACAACAGTTTATACAGTTATTTCATGAGTGGGGTGTATTGATTTCCTGTAGTAAACAGGATATTTACACATGAATACCACAGCTACAGGGATTGCGAAAACACACTGCTGCATGTATTTGGCCGCGTACGTGACTATGTTCAGCTTCTATGTAAGCTCTGTATTCATGTAGAAGGTCAAAATTTTGAACCTTGTTAGTAATATACTACACGGCATTAAATTCTTATTGGTTTTCGTGACGAAATGCGAAAAGCACATGCTTCTCAACATCCGCACAATTAACACGCTTTGGTGTCCCGCTGCATACCCAGGAAAACATTCCTAAACACTGCACATTACTTTAAAACACTATTAACAGTTTCCGTTCCACTAAAACAAATATTTCACGTACGTTTGGTCTACCTTACTTCCTTAGTGTAATACACTCCCGTACATCTGTCCCTAGAGCAGAGCACATTATTTGTGTGTATAGTACTGCAGTATTTATTTAAATCATGACAATGACCTCCAGGGCAAAGTTCATTTGAACGAATATCTTCAAACACTGCAAACCTCGTCGTTGTCAAATATTATATGGCAAAAGGGTTACGTCAGTGGGATGGCAAACACTTCTGTAAGGCCGATAATTCCTTGAGTGTGTAATCGCAGGCTAATAATCAACACGCCGAAAATAACAAAATAAGTTATTTTGTCGTATCACCGCACATCTCTCTTATTTCAAGTAATTCACAAATGTAGTAATTTTCTGAAGTATTAAAATATTGGCCATGACATGTCAGCAACAGTAATCACATGTGACATGATGCGGTACAGAATGATAAAGACACTTTAACAGACGGTCTACAGATCACATGTTCACGGTCACGATTTCGTCAAATACGATTGGGTTTAGGATGGTAACGTAAGACTATCTTTTAATTTAGTTTCCACGTTCTGATTTTTAACTTGTCATCAGAAATACACTTATTTTTCTACATTACGAGATCATATGTAAAAACAAATGTAATCCTTATTTTATAACCTACTTAGTTTATACAGTGCTGGGTTTTGATGTGATTGAGGATATTCTTTAAATTATACGTTATACTGAAGATCACGATGTCATTTCAAATACTCGCCGTAATATTTACAACAGTGTTGTGTGTTACTGCCACCTACAGAAATACCTACTGACATTTGAAAGCACTTCTGCTCGTATGTATCGTACTTATTTTCCACAATTATTCATTAATGTCGAATGTGGAATTAGCACATGGAACTTATCGGTCTACTTTGAAATCGGTCTGTTTTCAGAAATAAACTATGTCAGTTTCTGACTTTTCTTTAACACCAGAAGTTATTTAACTGAGAAGAATGTAAGACCCCATAGTGTATGTCAGTGCTTACAAGTTACAAACAGTTGTACTATTAGATGCCATTTATGTCAACCGATATATTAAGCTACTATTCACGTAAATTTTTTTAAGTTCAAGGATTTTGTTTTTCATTTGTGTACACGTAACTACTTTTTCGACAAATTTTATCAGCAATTTATCCATCTTGTATTTATGTGTTTTCGACACAACTAGGAAATATATTAACCGGAAATAATTTCAGAATAGAATCTGTGCATGAATGTGATAAATTAATGTTACTGTGACGTATAGTGTGGAATTTTACTTGCACTTAATCAAACAAAATTGAACTTGAGAGTATTTTTAATGTTGTTTTAAAGACGTTATATAACCACAATTAAATAATTTTACTTAGTTAATATATGTTTATTAGTACCTTAATCGCTATGTCAGTGTCTAAGTTACTCGTGTATACGAGGTCAATGTTTTAATACTCCACTACCTCGCACGCCATAACTGAAATATGATAACTAAGTTAAAGGGAATGTCATTCACTTGGAGGCACTGTATGGACTTATGCTTCCGAACAAGTTTTCCACAGCGTCTAACGCATGTTCTTCGCGACACGTGCGTATCACCGCATTTATAACCGTCATGTATAATCTCCCACTAACCACGGCACAATGTGAATACCTAGCAAGTGACTTTTTTGAAACTAAATATACAAGACTTTATTTTTGAACACAATTTATGTAAATTTCAAATGCGAGGGAAGGTGAAATTATCACGAGTCCCCCGTCGGAAAATGTTGGCAACTACAAGATGGTGATACACAACGAACCACATAGAGTTGTGCGCGTTTTCCGGCTATCACCGGCAGAATCCCTGTACATGTACCCGCGGGTATACCATAGACTCATAGCTAAAGAGAGTAGTTGAATACCACGCCAGTAAGAGATACGCTCTTTCATACATGGTCACCATCTCATCCAAGATATGTTAGTCACCAGGGACCACATTGACGAGGCCGACTCCTTTCCCAGCTCCACAAAAACTCGTCGTGGCGTTATCTTACCGCTATGCGGACCAGACTGAAAACTTCTAGTATTCCCGCATGCTCAAGCCGTTCTGCTGGGAGGCAGCCAACGTATAGTCTGTCTCGCGTAACAATCCCGTTTTTTTTATATATATATTTCTAAGGACTACCATGTGAGAAAATGTGTACATGAAAGTACTTTTAATTTTGATAAACTCACAGTTTAAGTGCCAACTAAGTATGTTTCCTTAAAAATCTTTTATGGCAAAGAAAATACTGTTTATTTCAAGAAAACAGCTGGAAAAATAAACGCTAATACAACTGTAAAAGCGTGGAATTCTTACATGAGATGAACTCCACTACGACTTACGGGACCTACCAAGAAGAGCTCGAAATATAATCAGGCTAACACAACTGTCAGATAAGAGGCTAGGCTATACCTGAGCACATGTTTTCCGGGGACATGCCCCCACACATACCCCTGCACATAAGTTATGTGGGTGTATCCTTTATTTACCGGACTTTTCCTGACAATGTCAGAGTTGGATATACGCGTGCGTGCTTTTACGCAGAATCTCGCAGAGATGTATATCCGGTATATAGCGAAACAACAATGAGACGAAAAAAAAAAACGAATGACCCACGCACGAAAGGAACAAGTTTTTAGCCGCCGGTCCACGGCACCCTTCACTTCGAGGACGTCGACTAAAATACCTTAACCAAGGTCAGCAGGCCAGGAGCAAAAACTGCGTCCACACGAAGAATAAAACTGCTGGCGGCGCCTCGTACCGGTGATATCGAGTTACATAAATCAAAACAAAAAAAATAATAATATATTATTAATAATAACAACTTGTCGGCTTCAGAGGTAGAATACGTTTTGACATACTGATAACCAACAAAACATTCTTCTCCATTTCTTCTCAGCGCACGCCTGTCTTCCCCTTCTTCTCGGAGAAACACATATGCGGCGTGTACTTTAAAAAACGATAAATCTCCGTGAAGTCACCTGATTTTCCTATCGCGGTAGTTACCATTATGCTCCGCTATGTCTACATAATTACTAGACTGCAAATATATATGTTCACACGATGATTGTTGACCTACGTTCACAATGTATACCAACATACTTAATATTCTTATCGGTGTTACTGTTCGTGCGGATTGGCCCTCCACGTCCATCATGCCGTGTTTTAAGTTACATTCATAAAATTCTTCCTATAGGCCATTCGGAATAAAGTGAGCACTAAATATTTAACCTTTGAAAAAAATCACTAGCCGTTACTGCATAGAAGCCAACATTAACAACAGTTACATTTTTGTTTGTATGGTTGGTAGCGAATAACTGCATGTAGTCCCGTGTATTTTCTTATTTGAATACAGCATTAGTGAAACAACATCAATTGCAAAAGACCTCTCTGTATTTAATATACTTTAAAATATTTAAGTTCTTACTGACATACCTACTGACTGTATAATTCTATTTAATCAGCGGCAGTACAAAGCGACGCAACCGAGTCGATTATCGTTGGCACACGCCACTATTGCCTCGCGCCGCAGAGATAGTTCAAAATTTCATCGACAGATGGCATCAGAGTTAGGTTTTCGCCGCATTGCGTCATTCAGTTTGTTTTTCCGTTGTGTAATGAATATGGTTTTCTGATAAACACATTCAACGTCGTCGTTCACTGCAGTATGTTGAACGGAATTTTAATTCTTGAGTTGCGTGTGTCGTGTGTTTTTTTAGTGACGGTTTTAATTTAAAAGTTCGAATATACTGTACATGGATTTACGAGATTCGTAATGGTAATTAATAGCGCCGTTAGAGTAGACGCAGAGAAACCAGTGTTATAAGACGTTAACTCGCAGGTATTTATAACTAAGATTACTACTGAGTATAGCATATATTCAGCCCCCGTGCATTTAATGAGTACATATTGTAGCTAAAATTTATCGGAGCACTTTAACGTAAATGTAAACATTGTACAAGACTATGTAAATAAAATCACGTGGCAATGTTGATGTTTACATGTAGCGGAAAGATATAAACTGGCAGAAAATAGAAATTAATCAGGGCTTTTTTTAGTGCTCACTTTATTCCGAATCACCTATATAAGGTTATGTATTTTAAAGTCCTGGTCTTTTCGGCGTTCAAATTCTTCCTGTGTGATGAGCCATGCAAAGTCACAGAGAGGTCAATCCAAATCTAGTTATTGTTTTACTTATTTAAATGATAATACGCATAATTATTTACACTTCACGAATAATCACTTACAAAGAAACTACAATCCACTATGTTCAATAATATACAACAGCTGCATTAAAAAGTTCATATTTTTTTCCGCAGAAAATAATGGGTAAGATTGAAAACACAATACACCAATAGTAAATAATGATAACTAAATGAAACATTAATGGTACGACTGACCAACACAAAATCAGTAGGGTAGTTTTCTATCAATGAATTACAAAAGTGCACACAGTAAAAAATGTAAGTGTAGAAATAACGACTCGCCAAACTAGTCAGATTACATAACGTACCTGAAACAGTTTCTACCTTATTATACTTAAAAACTTAAACAATATATTTAGCCTACATGACTTATTGTAAAGTCATTAAAAATACCATAGTATATATTACTGCGAATGACCTCATACGCGGATTCTTTCCAATGTGTTTCAAAGATTTTCAAAACAAGAACGATATTATTAACAATTTTTTAAAACCATTTGTTGCAAAAAATTAACTCAAAGGAGTAATAATATGGTGTAACGTTAACGTCATATATATTTGTTGGTGCATCATAATGTTTTATTTTATTTATAGTTTAACAATAACTTGTGTATTTTTTTTTATTTAGAAAATTTTAATAAGCTGTTAAAAGCTCTCTAAAACGCTTCACACTAGGTTATTCCCAAACACTTTTATTTATATCCTCTTATCGAGATTTTACCGAGCGTTGATGTGTGCATTGACAGTTTTTTAACACGAATTCATATTGTCACTTCTTTCGTATTAATCTGATTTGCATCAATGTTTAGTTTTAAAAAGTTATATTCTTTCATATGATTCTGTTATGTGTTATTTTTAAGCAAAGCTTTTTTGCTGTGTTCTATCGACTATCGTGAGCTTTTAGGTACAGTGTGAATTTAGCGTTCGATAATAAACCGGTTTATAACTTTTAATGCGTTATTATACATGGCTGAATCGAACATAGTGTATAAAACATATTCGTTCGAAGAAAATAAATACCAACAGCCGATAATAATGTTCACCTCGTCAATTTCTTTGATGCTGTAACGATTAATACTGAACTTGTGTCGTTTATGTAAAATAAACCACTTAAATTTCTTCTATCACTTCTTATTCGCGCTCGAGAGATAAGGAACTATATGTGCAGACCCTAATATTTCCCACACCATCCTTGGGTTGAGTTAGTATTAGGTTGGTGCATTAGTGTATCATACCTCGACTCTTACATTTAGTATATGTTACAAGAACTCGTCAGTGAATACCTTTCGTAGTCAGGACTATAATCCTGCGCGTAGCTAGTTCGTTTTATCATGTACACGCTTAGCTGGTTTTGAATAGTGTACTATATGGTATCTGGTACACTGAAGAAAGGAATTGATAGGAAGGGATACGATAACTTTCTGTTGAACTTTTTCGATGAAGCGAACGAATTCATAATATTTAACTAGACATAAAATATAATTCACATTCTAACTTTAAAATCCAGCATTTACAACGTAAACAATCATGAATAAAGAACATACTAACAAGTATGCAGCTCCCAGGGGCGCTGGAACATGTTTCAGCTCGAGGGTTGAGGGTTATACACGGTGTCGCTGAACAAGATTATTTTATTTCGGAAGGGTGAGATATTAACATAATTATTCTGGTTTCTGGGTCTTAACCAGTTGTAGGGGGTACGGGTGTCCTCCCCCTGGATGATTTCAGTTTCAAGGGGCAAACTAGTGCAATTTAAGCAATTTTTAAACATAAGCATAGAATATACAGCGCAGCGGGTAGTATTTTAAAAGGTGTAATTAGAAATTTATTGACAAGAACTTAAAAAATATATTCATTTCAATTTACTTAGGAATAATTTTTTGAGTATACCAGTCACGGAGACGTACAGAAGAACTAATTTTAAAAAAATGCTTGTGCAATTGTATATTCCCTATATTTTACTATGGCATTTGCATTGAAATCACGGGCAACGTATTAATCTATTTTGCAAACATTATTTGAACGTGCACGTTAATTTTGTTCAAATTTTCACAAAAATGAACATCATTCAAGTTTGTATTTTGGAATTCTCGGAATTAATTTATGAAAATCTCTAACTTGGTGTTTTTTTTTTTTTTTTTTTTAGTAACAAATCAATTTCATTTAAATTTCTAATCAACACAAAAGTTTGGTTATACTTTTCAAGTGTACGAATATGTTTGGGCCTATTCAGTTAAACTGTTTTTTACATGGCTTTCTAACGAGAGTAACTGTGAATTAATTTCAGGTGGTGTACTGTCCTGCATTCAATCTCCTGTACTTTCGGTTCCATCTTGGACATTTGTACTACAATATTTTCGCGAATGGATTCTACCTCGTAGCGCAATTGTACCAAAACAGTCGTATTCTCTGTGGTCATTCAGATGTACAAGTTTCGACTTTATGTTCAAGTTCTGTTTGTGCACTTTTCAAGGATTGTATTTGTTTAATCTGTTCAGCAAACCTACTTTCTATTTTCTGTGACAGTGTTTTTGTGATACTTATGCTAGCACGCAACTCTTCATGAACTGAATTGATTTGAGCATCAATACGAATGTTCATTTGTTGTAGTTGAGCCATGACAATATTCAGCAGGTTGCTCATGTCAGAAGTCTTGTTGCTAGTATACAACGGGTTAGTTATCGATATCGCGGCCTGACCTTGTATGACCCTTGGTGCCTGTGCGTCACCTGTCCCTCCATCTTGTTACTCGGTTTTTACAGTCACGTTTTGGTAAATGATTCCGGTAGTATCGCATCGGACAATACTTCCCTGACAATACTGATTTCATTAGTATTTGCTCTGAGGTCATCCATTTATTTTTGTAGTTCATCTGTGTCACAATTAATAGAGTTATGTAAAAAGTAAGCTTCCCTTTCATTCCTGTTAGACATCTTCAAATTAGATTACAAACTAGCCTGTCTGGTTTTAATTTCGTGGCCCTACTAAGGGGGGCAGACAATCTCTGGTCATAAAAAAACAATTATTGTAAATAAATAATGATAAAACAAATATATATTTAATTAATGGTCGCTTTCGAAACTTTCAAATACGGTGCAATGATGCACTCTAAACGAAGCGAACTGCAACTATATTCAATACCATAATAAAATATGAAACTGGTGTTAGGTATTTCTTAATTTAACCTAAGAAAATTGTAGGCGTTTAAGGTCCCAAAAGAAATCTGTGTTACATATCCTTCACTATTCTTTAAAAAATGTAGTTTAGAAAATTTTAAGGGTTAGCTTAAATGTTCAAATTTGTTGCCTTTTAATAGGGACTTAAGTACTGCACTGCGAATGAGGCAAAACAGATTACGCCAAAAGCTCTGAAAATTAATAATAAAAAACAAATTAAAAATAAAATTAAGTCTTTAACACAAACATTTTGCTTCAGTTAGCAATTTTCACCGGCAGATCACGAACTCCTATAAACGACCATTGGGTAGTCAGACTTGACTAGATATAAATAAATTCATGACATTCCTTTGAATTCATGGTCTTGTTCCGGGAATGCATAAAAAACCTGTTGGTGACTGGCTTACGATACTCTTTGAGATAAGTTTCCGTCGGAGGCTGTGATTAGCGTTAGTCATGGCACTAGGAACGTCACGTCCCTCGAGAAGCAAAACCGGCAGCTCAGCATTAAAATTATCTAAATGAGCTCCTGATTGGGGCCTCTTGCAGATAGCCTTCTCTCCATATCACAATCTCTACAACTTGATCCATTGTATCATTAGATAGACTAATTTATGCCGGTTTTGATGTCTGTATTTCCTTGAATGCTGCTGTCAGTTTTTAAGAAGGATCAAGAAGTGATTTAAAAACCTTAAAAAAACCCTTTTCTTGCAACCAAAGAGAAAAAAGAATATTAACTTATTGTGCTGAGCACGTAAAGCAAAACTACACTTTCAAATATTGCCTTGGCAATTAAATAAACAAACATTAAATTTTACTTTTTATTTTTTTTGAGCTTCTTATTGAACTCGGTTTATTTATTTATTACATCTTTAAAGCGCAGTTAACTAATTGATGCTTTGTATTACACTGGACCCATTACATATTACACGAGAAAAATAATCTTCTTGCCTCTTGAAAGTGAAGTAGTGAAGTGTAAGGCTTACCAAGTGCTGATGTATAGTGCATGAGACTAGGGGGTGGCACGAGATAGGTATGGAACCAGTGATCTGTCCTCCACACGACGAGTGACTGTCGGTCTTGGCCAGGTACGATCACTGGGGTTTTCGAGGGGCAGGTAATTTTTCACGTAAGTCTAGGCTAATGGCCACTCAGCTAGAACAGGGTTTCTAGCAGGTGGCGTCTGTTACTCTAGTTTGTATTATATGCGATGTCTACTCTTTTGTTGTTTAAATTAGACTACAACATAAATTATCTCGCTATTTACAGTTTTCTCATAATACATCGGTAGTTCATTTTTGCTTTCTATTTTTAGTATTGCCTTGGATTTAAATTTGAAATGTCATTAAATAATTTATTGAAAATTGTAGTCAGAAATTCTTATGGTCCGGTGTGAGACAAGACGACATCGCCTTAACTGCACCGTTAACAAAGTCGAATTTTTATTATTATTATTATTATTATTATTATTATTACTGTAAGGGTGGTATTCTTAAACAATTTCGTTTGCGGCCCGCAAACGAACCCACAAACTGCACCCGCGCAAGTGGTGCTCGAGAGTGGAATAGCCCACGAACAACACTCAAATCTTTTTGCAGATTTTTGAACGAGTGCTAGGTTGAGAGACCCTTCACCCATATTTTCTACAATATGGAGGCTTTGTGCGACGTATTAGTTTGACAGTGTCCTGTAAACGTAATTAATTGCTACGAAGAACGTTAATAATATTACTTCTTTGTTAATTTATGACTTCTTGGAGATAAAATATTGTAAAACATTTGCGTGGCAGTTGAAAACTAAAATGTGTATGTACGGTTTAAAACAGATACAATTTAATTTTAAAAGTAACATATAAATGTAATAACAACAGCCTAGTAAAATATGATTAATTTTTAGAATAACGGACTATATTTAGTTTTATCAAAAACGAAAACGCATTCTATATTAAAGTCACAGCTCTAACAAAATTTTTATAGTCTTCAATCTAATTACACTTTGCCATTTTTGTTCCAAAACCTATTATATTTTACGTCTTGTCTAATTTGTGTCACTAAAAATTCTACGCTCGTTGATTAAATCGTTCGCCGATTACGTAAATCCCACTTCAAAATGCCGCTCGTGCACTATCATCTAAATTCCTGACGTAATCAAATGAATTTTGCGCCATATTGCCAAGTTACGAACAGTTTGAGAATAGTTCATGTTTGCGAAGAGGATAAGATAACTCCTTGCCTCTCGTAACTTTGCGAGCCCAAGCAACAGTATTTAAGACGCAAACTGCAAGAATGCGTGACGCATTCAGTGCGCATCTTTTCTTGCATGGAAACGTATTCCTTTTACAGTTATTTAATCTCGTTACACGCAGACAATTACCTTACATCTTTTTCTCAATGGCTAAAATTCCTTATATCCTAATTAATTTGCTATTTAACATTTTCATCTTAAAGACTACAGGCTGGCTTTCCTCCCCTCTCGGCCAATAGCTAGGGGGGTAACTTGAGCGTGGGTGGGGGGCGAGAAAGCCCAGACGCTAGCCATGTTCACCTGTTCTCTAGTTTCTACAGACGCAAAGTATCTAAATTTATGTTTTCCTCTATAAAATCTGGTACACTTAAAAATGCTTAATGAAAGTTATTTTATCATCATCCTCACATGATGGCGAGAAGAATCAATGGTCACAAGACATACGTATGATTTCACCATTCATGACAATTGAGTAACACTTGGTTAATTGCGGCGACAACAATACGGGGCGTGTTACAAATGTTCGGAAAACAAGAAGCCTGCAACCTCGTCACTGAAGAGTCAAATGTAAGACTTGCTATGACGAAACAATATTTAATTGAACAACTAACGTACTGATACCATGTTTACAAAAATACGGGACATACTGTATTGCGTTTGTCTCCTTGTCTTCCAGCGGTTATATTTACTCATAAGGTCAGCATTTCCCCTTGAGGTTCAGTAACTCGAGTTAAGTTTTTTAGAGTCAAATAAGTCATTAAACCCTGTACTGCTTGCAGTCTTTCAAATATAACATGGTGGTCGAGCAACTCTGGGTTCATGTCTGAGCAAAACAGTGATGTTATAAAGCAAGAAGTCTAGTTACCAACGTGATACTTTTTTTTAAATAAAGTAATATTTCTCATATTATAAACTTCATTTCGTTCTACAGGAGTTATATAAAAGTCTAAAACACATCTGGGACAAAAAAATTTCATCAAACGTGGGAAACCTTTTTACAAAATAACGCCATATACTACAAGTTTCCACCTCCTACAGAAACTAACTTCTTTGAAGGCGTGTTTGCACAGGAATAGCCAGTCTGTAATACGTGTCCTGTATGCCAAGGATATGTAGTATTATTACAACCTAATACTAAACATCATAGCTGACCATTATCAGAGCATTTTCAAAACTCTCTTCAGACCTAGAGCCACTCGATCTACATAAATACGTAAAATGTTCGCTTCCACTATACTTTAGCTCTCGCTTTTAATAACGGTCTGCCCAAAATGTTATGAAAAACATATGATGAACAAATATAGCCTATTGGTTTATAATATATTTGTTGTCGACATTAAGTTTGGAACACAAACATTACAACTGTTTTTGCTCACTACTCCATTGAAAACGTATCCGAAATGTGTGGCAACACCCCAGTTTTTTAGGTAAGTATACTATGCCTGAAGTGATTTTATGGGCGAGATTGTACCGCTATTACTTAAAGGAAAAACTATTACGACAGCTTATCGTGTTAATGAGAACTTGAGAGCATGGAAAAATACATTTGACAGCTTTTCACGCCCAAAGAATAAAGTTACCTCGCCAGAATCGTTAGCTATCAAGGATAACGGAAATATACATGTTACCCCTTAAACCCCTTAGTGTGTACCTACACTACAAAGGGAAGCAACAATTTATTTGCATACGAAAAATAGAAAATTAACTCTTCTACCAGCTGCCACTAATATGTGCGTATGAGCGTAATATCACAGCAGTTCCCCATCGTCTTGCCTTAGACAGGATTCGAACCCAAAATTATTAAAAAACTACGCCAAAATAGGTCTTCAGAATTCTTAAGAAATTAATGTGTATATACAGGTCCCAGTCAAAGGTAACAACCTTGAAAATATTTTTCCGTGGTCATACCCGATTTATGGGTTAAGGTAAACAACCAAATAAGAGGCTTCCTTTGGGATGTTCTCAGCTAGCTGGTTGGCACGATATTGTTAGGGTGTGTCTTGCGGACTGCTGGTAGAAAAAAGAAAGTTTTGTGCAATATGCCTCAAAATATTTGATTTTGTGACCGCATCTGGCCTTATCCCTTCACTGCTGGCCTACTTACAGCTTTGAAAGATTTCATGGTGTCTGGATTTTTCTCGATAGTTTTTATTAGGACAGTCTTGGATTGCCTCGTAAGTTTGTTGCGTTCTTGTGAGGACATGAAAAAAAGAATTCCTCATTGTTTGATGCGGAAAGAAGTTTATATTTTGCTGCAGGTATTTCCTCATAGCCGATAAACAGCCACTTGGAACAGACTTCCGAGTGCAGTCTTAGGCAAGACTCGTTTTCCCACGCAGCCTCCAGCAAGGTGGAACTTGGCATACCTTTGTAAAGCCTGCGAATCGCCGTAACCTTCTGAACCAGATGGTTCCCTCGGGGCTCTGGTAGTCTTTTTCCTTGTCGATCAGCCTGCGCAGTGTGCACAGATAGTTGCAAGAGTTACTTCTCTTATTTCTTTCTTATAACTCGATAACAAGTATGTTGAGTTTCCTGCCATCACTGGAAGAGTGAACACGAGGTACTGCAGCTCATTAAGAATGGATGATGTGCTGACAAGAATTACCCTTCTGCTTTCATAACTACTTTGAGAGGCAGTTCACTGCATGGTATGAGAAGGAAACATATAAATAAAAATATAAATTGCCAAATGGTAGTCCTTAAAGTTGTTTGGCTGTATATGAGACATCATCTGAATCTTCTTGGAATGCATTTGTTAACTCCGATTTTTCTCTGAAGGTTCGAATACCTTCCTCAAAAAGGACCATTTAAATGTAGCATACAGTTGTGGGCATGGTGTCTGACTACTGCGTAGAAGCAGCAAGAAGTTAATTATCGTGATCATCAACATTTTTAAAAAAAGAAAATACTTGTTATCTGTATCACAAAACTTTCAGTGTTTGGATGAGATTTATATATGGTTTACGTCATTCAGAAAGTAAATGTCTGAGGCAAGACTACTTCGTTATAAATATCAATGACTATGAATGGGCGTCTAGCATAATATTAATCGATAGTAATCTAAATCCCTGATAATGCAGCCCTCCTACAAATTAAGTTTTATTAGCTTCATCCTGGACAGGAAATCAGCATTGACACCAGCAACCGAAAATCAACTAAAATTTTAGTTCAATAGTGATTAGTAAAATAATCTACTTATAGTTGTAAAAAACTACTTAAAATGTATGTTACGATTCTCCAAGTTCTTAAAAATTTTTAACGTAGTGTTACATTTTATGACATTTAGTAGCCGGAGCCTGCAGCCAAGAAATTTCGTGGGAGTATTTGAAAATACTCCCAAACCCTCTTTCCTCTTTCTATCATAATAATGACGGTTTTTTATAGCGCCAAACACATTAATATTAATCGTTCTGTAGCTAAGCAACGAACCTAAATGAAAATTATTAAACATATTTTATGAGTTGATATTTTATTTCTCTGTTACCCGAAGAATAATTACTGTTACAAGTTTAAGACAAAAACTTTATATGTGGGCAATTCCCTTGAGTTCTTTTGGGATAGAGGTCTTATAATTAGAAATAAAAGAGTTGAATTAAGTACTGGATTTAATAGCTCACAAAGCTACGAAATACACAAAACAGTAATCAACTATAACTCTCATAACACCATTAGTTATGCACACAATTACTCCTGTGTCACAGACACGTTAATTAACTTTGACAATTAAAGCATGAAAATGTCTACCATCAATTAATTAAACACTACAAATCACAATAAAATTCTGTCATATATCCAATCAACAGTCTCTCAAATAACGAACTCTCCCCAAATGGGCCGATTCTGCGCTTTTATATTCCGGCCAAACTCCAGGGGTTCCCCGAATTACATAGGTCTAAAAATAGACATTTCATCGTGTTTCGGACGTGATTTGAGTCTCGTAGCCCGCTTCGCAGGGAAAAAGCGCAGTTGGGACAGGTATCTATGACGTAGCTTTGGCGTGACTTCCATCACGTAGCCACCCGGCTCGTGAATCATGGGCCAGTCCACTAAGTGTTACGAAATAGCCGCCGACCACCGGCCTCCAGGTACATGGCACGCAACATTACTTTTGGGGGAAATAGTGAGACTCTTTACATGTTACGAGTTGCGCGAGATCTTTAAAGAATATATGCGTCTTCAGCACTATATACCTCGCTGGAATGGGCACAGCAACGATCCAGACTATTTAATAAACCTCTGCTGGCGACAATTTTTACACTAGTACACAGAACTCATCGAACTTTACCATAACACAGATGGTAATAACTTAACTTACAGGTGTCCTCAATTTGAATGGCTAAATGTGTTAAATTAAATGTGAACGATGTTGGCGTCAATTATGAGCAGCCAGCGCAGATTTAACATCGTAACCGATGGAGAAGATGGTTTACAACTTGTCAGACGTTTTTTATGTCTACACATTTCGGGTACGTAGTGTAAAATTTTAAATGAGGAAATAAGTTTACGATATTGAATTTCATGTAATGCCTTGCACTCGGCTTCTATTTAAATTGATAGGATTTTAATTGCTAAAAAAAAAAAAAAAAAATAACGTTTAGTTAAAAATCCTAGTAAGTTTTGTCACCTGTAAGTTACATTATTAGGGTAAGTTGTGTTATGACTGACCATTGCATGATTCACGGCCATGGAGAAGAAATTGTTGAAATAATATGTTTCTGTCATTCTACTTCCTTCCGTATGTGTTCAATACGTCTGAATTATATATATATATATATATATATATATATATATATATATATATATATATATATACACACACACACAATTTCCTCTTTCGAGGGGTTTGTATTTTCACGCAGCGGACTTATCGTGAGACTTTCCCGCTTCGGCCTCCCATCAGGCGGGGAGTCGGGATCCGCCCGACCACCGCATTGTCCTCAAGCTAACAGTTAGGTGAAACTGTCAAACCCCTTGACAGAACTCTAAGCTGCGCCTCGGGACAACTACCAAAGAGGGTAACAGGTTCAGCCATGAGAGCTTCAGGCCACCCATCTGAAGATCATACCTACATTGTTGTTCCGCGTCTGAGACCTCCTACTCAGTCTCCGCTACCCACACCCCTCACAGACTTACCGGGTCTGCCCAGCATATGGGCAACCACCACCACTACGAATCCGACCCAAGACTGGTCATGGAGGAAAATCACTCCATGGGAACAACCCAGTCGCCCACTCTACTTCCTTCCGTGTGTGTTCAACACGTCTAAACTAAATATCAGAAACTTCGCTGTTTCAATGCAGCATAGCGGGAATGGGAAGATTAGTATTAAATATGAGTGTTTGAGCATGTCTTTAACTTTGCCAGTGAGAGGACTAGTGCATATCGATCATTGATGGTCTGATTAAGACTGTCTACTCACCATACATGTTATATTTGTTTCTGTGTACAATATTTTGGCTGCGCATGGGTCTTTTTTTCTGTAGGATAATGTAAATAAGAGGAAATTTTATAATATATCAGCCTGCAGTTTGCCATCATCGGCCTACTAAAGAACTGAAATAGTCTGAAGTTTTGTGATGATCGAAAGATGTCAGCCGCCACCTGGACTATGAACCGGCCGAGGTCTGCAAACCACTAGGATATCAGTCGAGGAAAGTTCGGTGGCGGATTCCCTATGGGGCGACGGTGAGAAAATGTTACGTGACGGAAGTTGCCAATTATTAAAATACACTATTACTGCGTCAGTGTGAATTATAATTAGACCAATAGAAAATATTACGTAAGTATTTAAACCCAAATGCATAGGCGCTTGAAAATATGTAGGCGACACGCACGTAGCAAGTTCTGTTCATACAAGTTTATTACGTTTCACGTACAATAAAATTTTTGCGGTTGCTGGCAGAGGCCTTTTGGGTGATAGCGGCTGCGTAAATAAAGCGTGGAGCGAGGTCCACGTGGTGCGAGATAGATAAATCTAGGAGCACTCAGCGAAGACACAATTTACGAGTGGCGAGAGGAGATGAGAGCGGCTCTTCACTGCGCTCCTTAGAGTTGTCGTCAGCCCAACGTGAGGTGCGATACTTGACGACAGCGTCTTGAGGGCCAGAGCGAGTCGCTGCTGGAACAAAATGTAAAGTTGCTGTTAGCCAACATACATCCATCGTAGTTAACCCACCTGCATACCACAGAGACATGTAATATCTAATTACAGTAAAACCCTGTTATGACGTCTGTGATGGGACAGAAAAATAGAATGCTCATTAGTCAGGAAAAATTCATATATTTGTTAAATTATGAAGTTCATTGGGCATAGTGCAAACTATTAAACTTAATAAGCAGGAATAAATGGGAAACTTCTTAAGACATTTTCACAATATTTACATTACGTACTGATTCATTCGTGCTGAATTGTGAGTGTGCCGTTCGTTTTATGTTTGCAAATACAAAAATAACTCCCTACGAGCTTCGAAGATTTTTTTCATGAGTCCATTCTGTGATTCTGTTCCGAAGGTTTACTTCAAGACACTTTCTATTTAGCCTGGATTCCTTCTGGGAAGATAGGTTTGAGATAGCATACATTTTATACAGTTCATTATCCGATCATTAATTTTAGTTGGATTTACTTTATGGTTTTAGGTTCGTCATCTTGCATGATATTGTTTAATGAAAAATTAATTACTATATGACTTTTTAGAGAAGTATCGGATCGATTGTAAGCAAGTTGCATATATTGGCTGTTAATTATACAAGCTTCAATTTAAGCAGGTTTCATTGTTGTGGCTGTAAGTGTCTAGAACATGAAAGCGACTGGATTTTCCACCTTTCAATATCTGGTTTTTTTATTTGCTCGTGTTAGTATGTTTACTTGTAAACTTAGTTAATCACATATATGTTATGCACTTGCTGTTACAAATTTGTATACCGGTTACAAGTTGTCAATGTATTACATTTCAAATTAGCAAGTATTATATGTTATCGTGTTTTATTTTTTATTTATACTGTATATCGGGTTTATCTTATTACGTGATTGATTGAAAAACTAAACGGAAAATTTGAAACTACGTCGAGAGCACAGATGCCAATACGTAAGGAAATGTATGTTTTGGAGAGTATAACACACCTTTCATATTATATGTATGTGTGCGTGTGTGTGTATATATATATATATATACGCGTAGACTATAGACTAGCTATTAGACAATTATTTAAGCAATGTCTTGCATGATACTATTATCTTAAAATCTGCTGTATTCAGTACAAAGCAAGTATTAGTTGTACGCTTAATATTTGCATTCCAACCGAGAACATACTAACATCAACCACATACAGACTGTTCAGGAATTAGGGCCTAGTGGAAATAAATTAGATGAGTGTTAGGTAATGCAAAATCAAGAATTTATTGTCAATGAACATTTGTCTGGAAATGACACCCTGCAAAGTTTCAGCGGTAAATGCTATTGTGTAAATTTGGATGCCGGGCTCTCCGAGGCTCCATCCAGTCTAGTGGAGTAGCAATTGGGGACCGCTGGTACTCAGGTGCATGTGAAGATGAGCTGCATTTTACATTCTTACCCCGAACAAGTGCCTAGATATGTGCACCCTGCAATACCCTTGACTTCACTCGGCTGCACTAGTCATTAGTAGAGACCTGAAAAATTCGCGTTTTCTTTTGGGCGCAAGCTAGAGTTCCAGCAGCTATACGTCAGTATCACGTTCATAATTAGCCGTTGACTTACCCGACACTTCTTGGAAGTAGCTTAGCCAATAGTAAAACTGTAGCTGAATACAGGCCCATTTCACTGTGTCAGCGAGCAGCTAATAAACAACTGCTGTCTGCACGATTTCACACAGATTCTTGGAAGCTAGCCTACAGATCAGTGAACCTGCGAATTTTTCCGGCCTCCAGTCATTCGGTTTGTTAGTGTGGTCTGCGAGTCTGCCAGTTTTGTGCCAGTTCTGCTATTTTTCTGCTATAGGTGATTCAGGATAAAGTGAACACTCAAAATAACCTTGATTAATTTCTATTTTCTGCTAGTTTATATCTTTCTGCTGCATGTAAACATAAAAATTGCCACGTGCTTTCATTTACATAGTCTTGTACAGTGTTCACATCTACATCACACTGGCCTGAAAATGTTATCGACAATATCAACTCATTAAATACACGGGTATTGAATAATATTTGTAACAAATAGTAATCTTAGTTATAAATACCTGCGAGATAACCTCTTTTAATACTGGTTTCTGTGCACTGACTCTAATTTATACGACCCGCACTATTGCCGTTACAAATCTTGTAAATATGCACACATTTAAATCGAATTTGTAACTCAAAATCACCTCTAAACAACAAATGACACACACAATTTGAGAAATCAAATTCTTTTCAGTTTTACTGCCATGAACAGTGACGACACACTCAACAAAAACAATAACGTATTTTTAGTGTATGGAACAGAAAAAAAATGCTGTTTCTAAATCGAGATACTCAAGTTGGCGATTATAACACATAACAACTTACAGATTACCAATGAGATAACAATCGTTTCTAATACTTTTGAATGTGTTTTATCAGAAACCAATATTTATTGCATAACGGACAAACACAAGAACGCTTCGAAGCGGCGAAAACCTAACTCTGATGCCACCCGTCAGTGGACTTTTGAACTACGTCAGCAGCGCGGAGCGCTAGACGCAATTCGCTAACGACTGTTGAAGTTGAACGGCCGGATGCATCACTTTATGCTGGCGCTAATTAAGTAAAATTATACAGTCAGTAGGTATGTCAATAATATCACAAATAAATATTTTAAATTATATTAAATACTGAGGAATCGATTCCATTAATTGTTCTTTCAGTACTGTCGTATTTAAATATAAAATACACGGAACTACGTGCGATAATTCGCTGCCAACTGCACAAGTAATGGTCTAACTGTTTTCAATGTTGAATTATATACAGCAACGGCTAGTGACTTTTTTTTTTTTTTTTTTTTTGCTTTAGTGCTCACTTTATCCCGAATGACCTATAGTAGGGTTCGTTTTACCGGAAGTACTTTTTTGGTATGTAGTCCGGGTGGCACTAGCAGGTGCCAGTTTTGCCCTTGCTTGCCGAGGTATGGTATAACTGGCAGCAACAAAAGAAAACGTCATGTGTGACGTCACACGATGATATGCTGGTTCAAAATAAAACTATGGATCCATGCTAAACAGTGATACATATTTTGTCCGTTTCCGTAACAATCAGGTTACAGAAGAACTGTGCGAATTCTTTTGTTTTCCGAATTAATTTAAATCAATATAGTTACGAATAAAACTTAAATGTTAATTTTTCAGCGTACTGATAGTTATTTTCTAAACATTGAACGAGTTACTTAACTTAAAGGTAAACGTGCATGAGAACCGTAAAATTTACTTCAATTCAAATAATTAAACGACTAAACTATTCAAAGATTAAACCGAAGAAATTAAGGCCACGTGTCCCTATTTATACTATTTTAGTAAGTTTAATTTTTTAAATCCTGGAAGGGAGCAAATATCGCAAAACCGTTACATAAAAAAATTGGAAATTATTTGTACTCTTGAACCTAAATTTTTGAAAACATAAGTTTAAATAATTTTGGTTAGTTGTCGACTTAATTAAATTTTTTACAGAAACTTACGATTTGAAAAAATATATATATATTCTTCACAGTTAAAACAATTTCCAACGTTTCTATCCAGCGGTTTTACGATATCTGTTCCCTTTAACGATTTAAAAAATAAAACTTGAAAAACAGCATAAATAGGAACCCGTGACCTTTAGTCGATTAATAACCAATCCAAGCTACCTTTGTATTCTTTGTAGTAATTGTTTAAATAAATAAAATATTATGTTACGTCATTTGTATGTGTTAACGATTTCGTCTACGAGTTATTTTGCATATTAGGTGCCTCTTCCAGGCAATTACCGTTAGCGAAGAAATTTTGAAACAAATAAATAGGGCCTATGGGAATTGGACAGTAGAATCGTAAAAAGTAAAATTTTTACATGAGCGTGTAATACTTAACAAAACTTGTCATTTAACAAGTCCAGTTTTAAGTTACCCTACAATATGCTGCAGAATACTTAGTACGGACGTGTCAAGATTACATAACAAGTGCTGAAAGACAGTAATTAAAAGTACAGAACGGCGCATTAAACATTGAACAGAAAATTTCGTAATTTCACCGTTTTATGGTAGGTCTAGCTCAAGATGCTGCTTAACTCATTCCTCATAGAGTATTTTATAGTTACGACTTCATTTTCAGAGGTAGAGGTAATGACATTTGCTGGGTAGGGACACAGAAAATTGTTGGGTAGAACCACTAAACATATGAGACAGGGCCACTAAAAATTATGGAGCAGAAGTAAAGAAATACATAGGGTAGGGGGACAGAACATTGTAAGGTAGGACCACTTAAATGAGGGTGGGACATTAAATATCTAAGAGCAGAAGTATATAAACATGTAGGATAGGTGAACAGAAAATTGTAGGGTAGGACTATTAAAAATTAGGGTAGGGACATTAAAAATCTTGGAGTAGAGGTACAGAAATACATAGGTTGGGTGCACAGAAAATTATAGGATAGGACCACTAAAAATGAGGGTAGGGACATTAAAAATCTTGGAGCAGAAGTATATAAACTTGTAGAATAGGTGAACAGAAAATTGTAGGGTAGGACCACTAAAAAATGTGGGGTAGTGAAATTCAAAATCGTGGAGCAGAGATACGGAAAATATTAGGAAAGGGAATCATGGAGGCAGGGGCTCTAAAAATCAGGCCACAAACATCATATGAATCATTATAATAACATTTAGTAGCACATATTTTAAAAATCATGTCCGTCTTAGCTACCAAACCCACAAAAATGAATCACCTATAATCAACAAGACGTTACATAAAAAAAAAAATAAATAGCCAGCCCAAATGTTCGTCAGCAGCAAAGTTGTATACGTAACTTAATTGCCTCTGACTAAAGTAGCCTTGTGTGAAACTAAATTAGTTTGAAAATTCCTACAAAAATTCAGGAAGACAATTTTAATACATGTTTCATTACTTCATTCGTTGTATCAATCTTTGTTCCATACTATATTATTTCCGAATGACGCATGTTAAACAAATCGCAAGGACCATCACATATGTATTTTCCCGCTATGTGTATTAAATTCTTTCGTCTCCGGCGATATCATTTTCTATAATTTCCAGACAAATATTTGCTGACAATAAATGCGTGTTTTTTATGTTAACTATCACTCATTCAATTTACGATCACTAATTCCCGAAAATCCTGTAAACGCATCCCGGAATACACGTTTCGAATTTCATTCAGCACAAACATATAATCTTTTTCTGAAAAAATACAAGATATGTCGAGAAAAAACAAACACTCGAGATCATGTTGGACACACATTTGTGACATCAACCTTCCTCTAGACCGATTAAAACTCAGTTCTTGATTATTTTCCTTCCGTGTTATTGACGCGAAGGTTTCTATGTACTTTCAGGACATTAAACTTAGTACTACTTAAACTGTTACTAACTTTGCATACTTATAATGCCTTGATGTTACAAACATGATTTGAATTTTCGTTAGCATTTCAATTGAATTATTCGGGAATAGTTTATTGCGAAATCTTATAGTAAATTAATGGGTACTGACCAATAAAAAATATATGCATTAAATATATAAAATATTGTTGGAACATTTTATTTAAAAATATACACTTCTTACTGCCGTAAAGTAATGATGCATTACTAAAATGTTTGCGTAGCATATTTTTGACGTGACTTGTGTTACTTCCCAGAGTGACAATTAAGTTTTTAATTCTTTTTTTTTTCCACATGGCTGGTGCCAAAAACCGAAAAACACTTCTCACAGCGTCGCCATAATGTTTGCCTGTTTGGTGCATCGGGTGTGGATGTGAAAAAGTGAAACCTTACATACAGACAGTCATGAAAACGTATTTTATTCAGAAAACGTTTCTGTATTCAAAAAATTTTCCCATACGTGTCACAAAGTTCACAACTGTTGTTCCGCCATGCAATTGCATATTAATTTTCGAAATTGAAGTTCCATCACGTAGTCATTGAGCAAAGTAAAACACCAAGCGGAATAAAAGTTTGTTGTTCACTTTTGCATTGCAATAGTTATGTCTCGATGACGTTCTGTAACTATATTATAAATATCTATATGTTATAGTGACTGCCCAGTGCCGAACCTGACAATCAAGGGAAAAAAAATTGACAGGTTAAATGGACTTCTACATTTCTTAGCCCCCTTTTCACAATATCGATTTGAAACCGCATTAACTTTTTGCAGTTTGATTAGTCGAGATTTCCGACGTATTAACAATTAAGAATGCGTTCATTAGATCTTGTGTTTTGGTATATTTACTTAGCTCAAACGTATTCATTTTCTTGTGTCTTTTCAAGTTTTGCAATTTAAAAACCAGCAAACCCTTCGTTGAGATTATGGTCAGACAAATATAGGTAAAGTTATTCTCGTTTGAAAACAATAGTTAGAAAACCACAACAATCGGAAATATTTGCACGTAAAGCGCAAATTGCAATATAACTGCATAGTGTGCTGGAGTTCTTCTGTCTGGTCATGTACTTGAAGACGGGAACACATCTCAATTCCCGAAACTTCGCATCTGCTGTCGTCAAAAGTAACCTGCTACTTTTCGTTTGTTATCTCTGTGTTGTGTTGTCTGTGCTCACATCCATTCGTGTCTCTAGTCATCTGTGTTGTCATAGTTGTCCTCGTCAATTCTGTCACCAGTTTCCATACAATTTATTTTTTTGTTGTTTTATCATTTTTGTTCTTTTTTGTGTCGCCTTTCTCCATACGACTCTATTCCGTCCCGGGATTAATTTGTGTTTTTTTTTTTTTTTTTTTCGTGTCGTACTTCAGGAAACGACTATATCTCCTTATTTGGAATTCCCGGCATGTTATATGTTTGTTAATAACTACTTTTACTGGCTCTTTTTATTAGCTTTTATTTATGTGGGGTTTTTCTGCAACACGGCAGCATTTGCTGGCAGTGATGTACGGCCAGTCATAAGAAATGTTCAAATGTCAGGCTTGCCTGTGTCGGATTGATATTTTCAATTCGTGTACTAGAGAGCCAGTCTTTCTTCCTTAAAGCCCTAGCACACCTTCTCATACAAATTCACTTCTTCTGGAACCTACATAAAAAACTACCTGTTAACTAACATTGTGTTAAAATATTTATTCGTTGAAAATAGTGACTGCTCGTGTCATGAGACTGTTATTATTTTCCTTGTTCCAGAAATATGAATGGCGTAATGTTGTTCCGAGCTGCAACCATCTTTGTAGCAGCCAAGGCGACCAGGGTTACTAATACCCAACCGGAATAACTGGGTTAGATATAAAATCGACTGGGAAGCAGTACTACAGGAAAAATCTATCTAAAACTCCTTATACATACAGCACTATTATACACTTAGATTTCCTAGACGTACTATAAAAATCGTCATTTTTCAAATCTTACATTAGCCAAAAAATTGAAACGTGAAGTAAGTTGTAAAATTATGCCTCTTTTAGGGTGGACAAAGACTTAAAGTATTTATTTTCAGCGGTTGTATTTAGCACACCCATTCCCCTTACAAACTATCCCATCCATTAAATGTGGCATTGGAATATGCATGATATTTAAGAAGCACGTTTCTTAATTTAAATAAACCGTGCTAGCGTACAGATATTAACTAACTGAAATAATATTTGTGTAGTATTTATAAACCAATGGCAGATAAGGTGACAAACTTCAATCGCAAAATCATTAGGGTTAACCTTAAAAAATCCTTACATTATAATTTGCAGAAATTTGCACACACGGAGCTGTACGACGCGGACTATATACAAAGAAATACCTGGGACAAAACCAACTGAAGCAGTCATTTGATAAACACTATATTTCACATATTTTCACGACGTGGATGTATGCATATTTCGATGGCTCAGTTCAAAAGGAAAACATCTCAAAATTCCCAGTTTTGAGTCACATACATATAGAAAATTTTCAGTTCCACCAAATATTCTGTTAATTTACGTATTTAGTTCGTGTTTACTTGAATATAACGTACAGAGGCTACTATTTAATATGTTAAAAATGTTTACAATTTGCCTTTGCTGAAATTACCACGTTTCAAAAAAAAATTAATACATTTTCTATCCCTTTACTGGCGATCAGAATAAAGTGCCGTGTTATTAAAACAAGTTCATCTGCGTGTTCTTTTTCTTTTCATCTGGGTATAGTGCACCTCGGTCTATGTGTTGGTAAGCCAAACTCAAAAATGCAATTTTTTGAGTTGTTTTCCTTTTGAACTAGGTCGTCGATATATTCTATAAAGCACGAAACCCAACAGTTAAACACATGAGTAACAGTACACCAATTTTTTTTTTTTTAAATTTCATTGTCTCATTGAAAAGTTTACCAATATATATATATATATATATATATATATATATATATGTGTGTGTGTGTGTGTGTGTGTGTACATACATAGTATTTTCAGCGCTTTCTTGAAAGTGACGAGTGGTGTTTATCAAATATCTCATTCAACTGTGACAGGCCTTTCCCCTGGTGTTCAATTAGAGAGTATTCAGCATTGTTGTCTAAGTGTAGCTCAATAGTTTTACAGATGACAATTAGTTTAAGAGAGTCATTTTATAATTTACGAGGTGGAAACCCCGTCACGAAGGAGCAACGAGTTTAGACTGCACCGTATAGCTGTCGCAGTTTGCCGCGACTATTCCGAAGTTCGCGTCGTTACTAGGTGCGGGATGCTATTTTGGTTGCCGACGACTCGTAGCGAGTACGTCTAGTTTAAAACTAACAAACCTTATGAATTTACGTCCTCTACACTTAGGTGACCTGTAATGAAGTCATCGACGAATTCCACTGCCCGCGTCTCCCGCCGGAACGCGACAATCAATAATATACCTCGCACGCCATAAACGCGTCTTGCTCACCTCATCGTTGTCGGCCCTCTCGAGACGCTTGCCTGCTGGGTCTAAGATGCCTTCTCCACGCCTTCTTCGAGTCAGCCAATTAACGTGCTTACTTCAAAATCGTGGTGGTTTCCGTTAGCCCTCGCTTGGCTTTCTCCACACTTATTCATGCATTATTAATTTGCATTCATAAAGCAATTACACACCAATTTAAATTCTAAAGGCTTTGACATAATTTAAATTTACTGTTAATTATTCATTTTCTTCAAATTATAACATTCTTGGCAGCTGGTACCAGGGAATTAGGATGCTAGTGACGTACCTTCTCATTGCAGGGGTGGGCTGTCCCCCATCTCCTATACGAACTGAAGCTTGTCTCTTGGCTGTTATGGGATCGCCTCCCCAAAATCACCTTTCTTGTTCTGCTAACCCCTCATGCTATATGCTACTATATCCACATAATTAATATGTTATTAACAATTTAGAGTACATCTCCTCTTGATTCCAACGATACCTGAAAGCATGTACTGTCCATTAAAACCACAAAATAATAAAAACTAATAACTAATAAACTAAATACCATTAGTGTATAATGTCACAAAATTTGATATTTTGCATATGAAATAGCACATGTAGGCCTAATACAGTGGCGTGTAATGGCGTGGCACCAGACGTCAACTGAAGAAATAAATCTCAATGTATCATGCGAGAACCTAGTTGTTCTGAAGCCAGTGTGGTGAATAGTTTTATTGGGTCTTGTGTCAAAATGGCGGAACGGTTTTTTATTCGTGATCGTTCTAGAGGTTTCACGGGTATAATTAGCCTTGGTTTTGAGTTATTGTTATTATTATTAACAGTTTGGTGGATTTAGAATTTTGATCACCTATTGGCACTACACGCTTTCCATCCGTTTACATTTCTGATACAGTTTTATATGGAAAATGTAGACCGCCGCTAGTCTGTTATAACACTTCATAATGTAGTAACGAAATCAAATCAACATTCGCGGAGAGACTCCACCTGAGGGTAGCTGATTACGACCCAAGGAGTTGGGTTTTCCTTAACATAGCGTTCGGGTTCTGCTGATGTTTCTATTGATGATGTGAGAACAATGGCTTCTCATCTCAGACGACCTTCAATATCGAAGGTTAAAAACTAGTGTTTAAAGCTCATTTTCGCAAGTTTTTTTTTCTTTCATTGGGAAGCGTAAGATGTTTGTTTTATTTTGAGGGAGGTGCTTGCAGTTAGCCGACAGGTGTTAATAGGTACGAGCTGGCTCGGGTGTGGTACCAACATGCAATTTTCCTCCTCGGCACTTACACGTTGTGTAAGGGACCCTCAGTAGTAAAAGTTAACATTAATAACATTAAGTAAGTTGACACACAATAGATATACAATAGGTGCGACTGAGATGACGACAGTGCCAGGAATTAACCCGTTGGCCTTCATGCGCGAAGAATTCAAAACCGAGTCTGGCCGAAAACGAATCAAGATTCCAGCGCTGCAATAATGCACGGATATGTATGCCTTAAAAAATAATCTATATTATTGTTAAAGAGAGATTTTAATAACCTTTGTTCATCCGCTACCTTTCTCTAATTTAATAACAGCAAACAATTCAGAATGCATCTCTTATTCTTCTTTACAAACACCTACCTGCAACCTGAAACAGTTTTTACAATTCGTTTTAATATTTTTATGGAATACAAGATAGCAGGCCAGGCAATGTTTATATCAGTGCAATAAATTAGGGAAATGTTTTCTCGTACTAACATGAACTGCATTAATATGTTTATTATAATAACGTTTTTAAAGAAAACAGTATTTCACCCATCATTGTAAAATATATTTAACCAATATTTATCTAATAATAGTAAAGCGCATGTTTTGTATGTGTCAAAGTATGTACTAATTAACGACGCATGACACACTTTTGGGTTACTCTTAACGCTATACAGTGGAAACGGCTACTGAAGACCGAAAATTTGGTTACGGTACAAGTCCTTTCAGTCGGACACAACGTAGTGCTACATGCTTATTGGGCCCCTTTAATGCACGCGTTTTGTGTCGCGCGACAAAAGTCGCGCGTTTTGTAACTGCATGAGAGGTAATGGGACCGTTTATGCAGTGTCGCGCGTTTTGAAGACAGCATTTTGCGGTAGGGTTCTGAACAACATGTCGTCGTGATCTAGAGAACACCACCGCAAAAATACGCTGCAAAACGCTCGACGTTTTCTGAATACATTGCTCCTAGTGGGCCTGTTTATGCAGACGCGTGACGCTTTCTGCCGTCTGCGATCGAGACGTCAGTGGCACCAATTGTTTTGTCATCACCATTCGGTTCACTGTTGTGTTTGAGTGCCGAGTGAGTTAAGTTAGTATAGTTGAGTTGAATACATATCGTTTAATAGACGAAGTCAGTAAAAGAAAAGACATTGATCCCAAAGTCCACTGGAGGTATACGGATTGGCAGTAATGTTAATTTTAAAAATGTGTAACGTAATATAAATGTAGAGTACTTTTCTTTCCTTTTCAGTCAAAGAGATGCAGGTAATATGAAAACTCATTAGATATTCTTACGTTCGCACAAGAAAACAAAACGTTGTGTGCTACACAAATAACAAAAAGTTTATAGCCAGCTGCTCAATTTGTGTACCATCCCAGTCTTATTTTTTAATAACTGTTTTCCCACATATAAACTACTTTTTACATTAGTACAGTAAATATAAGACAATCGACAACTGTATACCGGTCATGGAAAATAATGTTAGATTATTAGTGAAAACTTATAATGAGTAGAACACTTGTTCTAACATATGTATTTTTTTTTTAATTTAGTTTTCTCTTTGTTTAGAAGATTGTCAGTTACTAGTATTTTTTTTGTAAGAAATATAGATGTATTTTTTTGGCAATATTATTTTTTAACATTAATTAATTTAAACTTATGTAGTGTATGTAAAACATGGCAAGTTGCAAACCGGCCTAGTGTTTAATTTTGTACATGTATAAATAAATAACAAAAAAAATTGGACGAGCACGGATTAATTTTTGAAAAACGTTTCTTCACCACAAAGTACAGAGTTTTCTATACAGTCCTAAATGGCTGACGGCCCAAATAAGAATGAAGATAATGGTGCTTCTGCAGTAGGACATACAGACGACAAACAACAACGCAGGGACTGCAGCAGAGCAGCAAGGCAGCTATTCTCGCCGTACAATGCACAGACGTACGAAGAAAAAATTGGAGGATAAGCTTGCTCAGTTCATCCACCGAGCATTCATTCATCCACTAAATCTACTTAACTCTCGGGAGCATGTAACTGACCATCAAGCAAATGCTCGTAACCCACAGGAGGATTTGCATTTGTTTTAACTACACATCCAGCAACCACAACAAGTATATTTTCGCAATCTTCTGAATCCTTCTGAAAATTCTGAATCAAGTGTTCACTGTCATGCATCCTCCGTATCGGATGATTCCGAAATTGTTTTTAATTTACAACATTTGGAGTTGATGAAACAATTACTATTAGGCGAACCACATACATTTGACTACAAACATCCAGACACCTTGCGTTTAAGAGTGTGCAGTAAAGAATGGTTTATTTGTGAAGTTTGAAGGCATTCATCAAGAACATTTTTAGCATGTTTTCACTCAAATGCCGATGACGTTTTTAGGTCCTAAAATATGGTTTTAATGCATGCAAATTTTGGTTTTCGATTTTATTTTATTTATTTATTTATTTATTTTTTTTTTCGAAATGCCCCATTCACGTATCTAGCTTAGTTTATAGGATGGACATCCCATCTCCTTTTACGTATTTTGTTTACAATATGTTTATACTCTAAATAAATAACGAATGGTCGAATGGATCACTCTCCACGCGAATGTCTGGTAGTGGCAGCACTGACTGCGTCTTCTTAACGGCAGCGTGCAGACGGATAAACGCGCGACACGAAACACACAAATTTTCCTATTTATCCCACTTCAGTTTGAAATAAATCTATGATAACAGAGAGATAAATTACTTATACCCCTTCCTTAAGATAAATGTTCTTGTCCAAACACTTAAAGTAAAATGTAATTACGCCAAGTTAGACAAATTGACTCGTAGGTTCGTTAATTTATCAGCAAAGTTTATACATATATATATATTTTTTTTTAAAATTTACATGTAATAGTTCAGAAAGTGTATCTCTATTTAGTCAGGACAAATAAAATTACTATGTTAGCATCCATATAATACGTCTTAAATTAAGACATTAACAAAGAGGCAAAATTTGGATGCGTAAAACACACAACATTTTTGTCTAAAACTTCGTAGTGTTCTGGAATTTTATCGTAAGTGAGTAATTAATTTTAACGAAGCTTTCTTAAAGTGCATTAAAAGTGTTTAAATCGAGATAATTTTCGTGTTAAAGGTGTAATTAGAATAAATTTTTTAAATTGCCTTGTAACGTTACAAGTTTGTGTGTGCGCGTGAGTAAGTGTAAGTGTATTTATGTATGTGTGTGTATATATATATATGTATATATATATGTGTGTATATATATATATGTATGTATGTATATATATATATATATATATATATATATATATATAATTTGTAGATCTTGTCGTTTCTAGGTGACAACATATAATAAAAAAAAACACTATTACTTTTGCTGTTCACCAAAACGCTGAGTTTAAAAACTCTTCTCGGCAGAATAATACCTATATAAATAAGTGGGGCATAAGTTAAGATTCTGTAATTGATCGGACGATGCCGTTGATCGTATGTTTTATCGAGGATCACCCGTTCCCCCTACCCTTTCATTCCGGTGCTGCTCGACACTCACCTCATGTCACCCCTCTCCTTCGCTCAAGACCTCGATATTGAACGCTCACCAAATATTATTTTCGTTGTATTTTGCAATTATTCGCACTCAGTATGGCCTTTCCATGCGCTGAGAGAATGTCTTAAATATGTGTTATTCGTTAATATGTAAATTCTTGCTCAGCGAAGCTAAGATTTTATCAGTACGGGTGTGAATAAATTGGCCCCAAACTTTAGTCACCCCTTGAGCTCAGTGAGCACACTAAAGTCTACTCTCAAGAGGCAAAGCACGGAAGGTCATCCAATACAAAATATCTAGTTAGTAAATAACATGTTGAAATTCGTTTCGTCTATCTTGTACAGTTTTCACAGGAAGAATTTTGCAGAGGTTTCATTCGTTTCATTTTTCAACAGAATTTTTTTTTTCACATTAGAAAATTAACAAATATCTCTCAAGTATATTTGTTCCGACGAAGTGGAGAGATTTTCAACTATAGATTCCTTTCTCGAAAAAAAATAAACTTCCAAAACTTGACTAAATGTAGATCGTGTGCTTCATATGATGTTGTCTTATTTTATGTTTTTTTCTTAGATACATCATCTTAATTGCACATTTACACATAGACCAACTTGTAAAGTCAGTCATGAGCTCTGTACCAAGAACAACACAAGGATTCTGTCAGTTACTTCCAAGTAAGAGAAATCTTTCAAAAATAATTTTGTTTATAGATCGGATTATCATATGTTTGCTTGAAATGAGCTGCGTTAAACAGTCGCAAACTAAAGAATAACATACGCTCATGCGTGACCATGTTTTTTTTTACTCTCTGAATTGAAGTCTGTGAAGGTTGGTGAACTATGACAACCAAGTTTTTGTATTAATAAAATTTTCCTATGACTTTCGAAAAAGGTTACAACAAAACAACTTGGCCATAATCAATGTTTATTTAATCAGTTTAAAAATATTTATGTGTAATGTTATCTGCTAATAGTAAATGTACACAATTCGAGGCGTTTCAAATTCCATATTCAGTTAAATATTTACCAGAAAGAATGCACAAAATGTGCATGTACGGCACTCACTAGGAGACTTTCAAACAATCTAGTGAATATTTTATGCCTGATTTAAAGTCTTCTGTCGTGGGACTATTTTTATATTTAACGAATTCTAAAAGGAGGTTTTATTTTACATTTGATGATTTGTGTCAAATATTCTATGTAGAAAATATTTTATTTTAGGGAAGGGGTGGATTCAGCAAAAATTCGGAATTCTCTTATTTACAAATTATACAGTTAAATAGTTCAAATAGGTTTTTGCACTGTTATGTCTTCCAGTATTGTCATTTATATAAATCACCGAAAGAAGGCTTATTGAAGCATTTTGCATGTGAGTGTAAGTGTATACATGCATATATAAATATTATTTAATTCATACATTACTAATCCGTTTGTAATGGAATAATGTGTGTTTAATTGAACAATAATTGATTAGTAACCGACGCTAATACAATTTTGTTAAGTGATTCTTAAACAAATATGCAAAAGTAGAATAATTGTATACATACTCCTTTAGTAGTTGAGCAGCCAATCTTGAAAACGTAGCTGAAAAAGTTTGTGGCTTGCTGTATAGCTATTTTTGAATGACGGAGCTGAAATATCACTTTCCATAAACATCAGTTAAACCATACTCTTGCCTTAAAATTGATAATTTCGGTACATTTAGATTTAGTCCTGCGTATCTGAAATTTGCCGGATGATTAAAGGAAATGGACCATCTAGTGACTTGTGTTTACAAACTGCATGCCACAGTTCACGAGGAAACGCCTATCATGCTTTATGTTTGTGATTCCTGAACAACGGTGTCGTGCGGGGCCATATTAGAAAATGCTGTATGAAGAAAATATTGGTCTGATAGCTCTCTCATTTGTTTATTTTTCTAGGACTGTCTTTTATTTACTTCACTAATCAGCCTATGATGATGCCCGTGTAGGAGAAAATAATATGAACAAAATCTAACATAACTTTGCCGTGAACTAAGGTAAGTTTAGTAATGATGATACGCAAGCGAGCAAATTTTTCTTGCGAACGATGGGCGAATAACGGTCAGTAATCAAACAGAAAACTTAACTATGTGTAATGTTGTGTCCACTTGTTACCTAACCAAATTTTTCTTTCACTTAAGCTTACGCTAAAAACAAAGTAATAAGTATCTAGATTAATGCCAATAATTATGTGTCGTCTGTAAGAAAAATAACCTAAATTAAACATATAAAAGAAAAAAGTTATACATCTGTTATATTTTATTTAACGTCGATGAGTATTAAATGTGGAAGAATAAAAAAGTTTTCTCTTAGATTACATCCAGATTACTTCATTACGCAATCAACTCAGGCAGTTAGTGTAGGTGCAAATGAGAATAATAATATTTGTGTCCACCGTTCTCACTCGTATCACGGATAAACATGCATTTATAATAAAACAAATTTACATTCTGTATAGTTACATAGTAAAAAGTAATGATTCAATCTCACTGTTTAAACCTGTTGTTAAAAAAAACTTACAGAAACTAAAGCTATCGATATTCACTTATTAAACAAATATTGACATTTCTTGACGTGAAAGTCTTCTAAAATATTAAGGACTGTAATTTACTGTACTTTTCAGTTTTTAAGTAAATATTTTTATTACCTTTTAATTTCAGTAGTTATTGCACGTGCGTCTGTTCTGTTATTTTACAGGCAAAAAAACACTGTCAAAACTTTACACAACGTACAAAATGATCACAGTTTAGAAGCCCTCTAACATAGGTATGGCCGTTTAAAACGTTCGTACCTTAAAATGTTTAACCGAATGTCATTAAAATACTGCTCTAAACCTTCTACAGTATTTTCAGCAATACACTTACATGGTCACCTCTTAAATCCACGAATTAAATCTATAGTGCGGAATGACTGCACGCCTGTTCAGTGCTAGACGCCTAACGGCGATGCCAAATGTTACGTGTGGCATAACTCCAGGAAGGCGTCGTGGCTAACGTAGCATAGTAAACTACGTTTCTTAGAAACTTTTCTTTCAATTTATTAAAGGATGAGACAAATTGGAAAACCAACCAGTATTTATATTACTAGAGCTACCGATCAAATGGAAACGAAAAGCCTGTAGAAGTCATAAGAAAAAGAAAATATATTTTAACAGAATTTACACAATAGAAAATTACTTCTACATACAAGTCAGGTTACTAGATAATAAAATAAGCATAAATTATGTTAGTGTATGGTATTTCAGTGGATGTGTTTTTACCATGGACAAGGTGATTACTTCGGTTCAAACCTGACCATCACTTAACTTACAAACCCGGTTCTACGTAATTTTCTGCGCTCTAGACTTTTCCAAAATCCTGTTTGTTCACGGAACAGCTTATACACTTCTTTAAATTCTTTGCTAGCTCAGGTTAAGGAATCTCAAGGTCGATCTTAGGTTTTATTTCATTTTGAAGTAAATTACACCAATTTAGATATAAAAATATTTGTAAAGCGGTTCTGCATAATCAACAGATTTTTCGGGAATTTATCGAAAATGTTCTAGATTTGTTTTCTCAACTCTTGACGAAAAACTAACTTGGCACGACAGCCTTACCAAGGATGTCTTGTAGTAGGTCGGGACAGTTGCGTATGGATCATCCTTCAATACTTATTCGACCACGTTCTTCGCGTCCTTGGATGACGACCACGTTCTCTTGGTTCTCGTAAGACGATCGGATGAAGCTCTCGTTCCCCTCGTTTATCAAATGGTGGACCCGTCGAACTAATGACTTCAGAGACCCAGGACAGCAACGAACACGAAGTGGACTATGGAATGGCCTGAGCCACAGGTTTTTCTTTAAAATTCCCTTGAATATCATTCTTCGGCGTTGGCATCGTGGATAATTTCAAATGTATTTCTCTACGTAGTAGTCGTAGACGCAAAATGAGACCTTTCTGAGGACGCGTAGGAACAATTTAGCGTCTCGTCGAATAAATCCTCAAGTCTTCTTGACTACACGTCTGTTCGGCGCCATCGACTGGAACATTCTTCTTTTCCATAAAATTTTCTCAATATATTTTTTAACAAACTACTTCTCTTGTTTTAACGTCGCAATACCAGTTCCAGTCAATACTTTCATCGTAGCTAACCCCGGGTTTGTTCGCCAACATGATCAGATCAGGTTGTAATTCGCGGTACAAAACATAATATTTCTAGCATATATATAAAAACTGTAGAAGTCATTAAAGTTCCAAAAACACAATACCTTATACATTCAATACATAGACGATTTAACTTACATTCTTCCTGACACGTGGTAACTATGGTCATAGAATAGTAAATACCTATGTTAATTGACAAATAAATTGAAATTTATACTTATCTGTAACATTTGACAAAATGCTATGTTACACTGGCCGCAAATTTTAATATTGGGAATGCGTTTTGAAACGTAATTGAATATTTAAATATGACTTTGTGAAAAACAATTTTGGTGTAAGCATTTCCTTCTGGCTTTTGTTACCACCTGCATGAATACATCTCAGAATACAACACTTAGTAAATATTTATCTTATATAAAAACAACACGTAACTAGTCGATTGCAAAATAGACCAACATTATGTCAGACTATATCAGATGTTCATCGCTTGCAAGCATCCTGTAAGAACTGTATAGTAGATTCCTCTTTTATCTTGCACGTGACAATTATATGAGCACACCCTGTTTTGTTGGAAATTCCATTTCTGATACAAGGAAAAGCGCACCACGTGTTATAACTTACTTTCTACAGCAACACTGTTGCTTCACGGTCGACGCGATTTCTTCTAACACTAGCTTCTGCATAGCGTAACCTTGCGTTGTACATAGTTGAAGTATTTATGTTTGATCTCAGTGATTAACCATTATAGCTATGTGTGAACATAAGGAAAAGATAAAACCAGCTGACAACCAGGAACTGCAACTTATGCGCCTGGAACACAAGAATAAATGTCAAGGTGGCCAAATCCCTTCCCGTCCGCGTGAGTCAGTAAGGGCGAAATCAGCATTGTAAAATCGAGGACGTAAGTCATTGCAGTAGGCCTACACTGTCATCTCATAAAACCAGATGAGAGAAAATAAACAAGGATAAACAAGCCAATATTCGTTGTAGTCAAAACAAAACAATATAAAAATACAATATAGATTTTTACATCGGCTTTGGCCAAATAAACCACAAAAAAAAAATACAAATACCTTTTAATAAATGAGAAATTAAAATCTAGCCTAAATAACATGACAACAGAAAAGACTCAGATCAGCATAATACAGACAGCACCGACAGTTGCTTGATGTCAACAACGAAGGTTACATAGATGTAAGACTGTATGAAAAAACAAAGACGTCACAGAAAATACAAATGGTAGTAAACACTACAGTAGCATTTCATTTGGGTTTCACTTACATCCGGATAGAATATTTTAAGTTGCTTGCTGACACAGGGGCTAGCATACTGGCAAAGCTGTCCGAGTGAATGGCTACACAGTTAAAAATTTCCGTAAGTTCACGGAAATATTTACAGAAAAGTACTGTAATTACACGGAAGAAGCTTCAGTAAGTTTTTTGTTTACGGAAGTTTGTCCGTATTGACAGTTTATGTATGTTTGACTCAAAAATTCCGTAAATTCATGAAAATGTGTTTCAACAATTATAAAGCATATTTTATTGTGTTTCTTTTAAAAATGCTGGTATTAAGACTTCGTTCTTGGTTTAGCAGGGGTTTCGAAAATATGTTTTTTTAACGCAATTTAATACCTATATCAAAAATTCATTCTGGCAGTTTTAACACTTATATATCATAGTTTGTATATGCATTTTTCTGTTGCAATACACCAAACAGATTTTTGTCCCTGAAGTAGCACATATTTTGTTGTCAAAATAAGACAAAACGAAGCAAAATATTTTTGTTAGCAAACGGTACATTATTTTTAAAAACCGCTCTGGCGAAATTGTGTACTGAATGATTGTACATAGCCTCAAATTTTTCCAAAACATTTGGTTAAAAAATACTCAAGTTATTTGCATTTGTTTGAAATAAATGAAAGATCATGGCCTTAATGATCACTCTGACGCCTAGAGCTAATGTGAATGTAGACTGGTGCGAAACTAAGAGAAGAGATGCGGAGCGACAAGCAATACAGCATAGGACTCGTATCGTGCTTGGGCTTACACACATCTTCTATTCTCCTAGCTTCACCTATCCTGCAGTGGGTGGCCATAGTCTCTACACGGAACTTAACAGAAAAAAAAAATCACTCATTTTCTCTGGGTTTCCTGGCAAATTCGACAAAAAAGTTAAGGGCACTAAATGGTATGTCAAGGTCTCAAGAAAACATAAAAAATAAGAGTATTTCGTATTTCTGGTAAATGGAGTGCCAGTAATTTAAAGAAGTTCAAGTAACAATTTTGCTAGGAAAACGGATTGTCCGTAATATTACGGAGGATTCCGGTGTCAAGCAAAACTGAGTGTCCGTTATTTTACGAAGATTTCTGGATATTTTTTTTTTTTTTTTTTTTTGCCTTTACTATTCCGTAGTTTCAGGGAAATTTTTTCCTAACAGTATGAATAACTGGTTGGCCAAGCAGGCTGGTTAGCTGGATAGTGAAGCTCTGGCTGACTGGAAGTCTTGTCAGGCAATCCGGTTCACTGTACGGCTGGTTGGATGCGTGGCCAGTGTTTCTTGTTGCTGATTATTGGTTCAGACTTGCTGTTTGGCTTGCTGGGTGGCAAGATTGACTAGCTAGCTTGTTACCTTTGACGAGATAGTCGTGGCGTTTCAGGAGATGACATATGCTCCTGTCTTCAGGCAAGCAGTTTACCTCTCGAAAAGGACATATGAGTTTTTACCAAGCCGATATAGTTTAAAGAATGTATTAATTTAAAATACCAGGTATCATAAGTTAAATAAGTGCCTGGGCAAAAATTTTATTCCAAGCCCGTTCTTGCTATCTCAAAAATAAATAAATAAAATTATAGCATCTAGAAACTTTAAACTCCTTATTAGTCCCTTTAAATGTGAGTCAAATAAAAGCATACGGGATTATCCTCACGACTGGATGATATCTCAAAGGTGAGCGGTGAATCAGCCTCTAGAAAATCGCCGGATTTCTGGGTGCCAAGAATCAGTCAGAACCAATTAAAACTGTCCAAAACTGATATTAACTGTTCTTAAATTCTACTATCCTCAACAGGAAAGCAATTAAAAATCTTTCCGGACCTCGCAACTCAAGATAAATTCAGTGGCGTCAGTGTGACTTGGATTAGTTACATCTGGACCATGGCGACGGCGTCACCAAACATCTTGCGAACTTGCTCTTTCCAATATTTTATACAAATAAAATCACGCACGCCTCTAACAATTTGCTTGTGAAAAAAAAATTAATGTAACGAACAATTCAGGATAAAGCCGGCTACAGGAGGATTTCCGTCAGACGGTAAAAGAGAAAAATAAAATGACATCCATCTCTTCTCCGCAATACTCATAAGTGTAGGCCTAATGTCTCACCCAGTGGTTCGAGGTAACGTCAAACCACTGGGTGAGACATTAGGCCTACACTTATGAGTATTGCGGAGAAGAGATGGATGTCATTTTATTTTTCTCTTTTACCGTCTGACGGAAATCCTCCTGTAGCCGGCTTTATCCTGAATTGTTCGTTACATTAATTTTTTTTTCACAAGCAAATTGTTAGAAGCGTGCCGTGATTTTATTTGTATAAAATATTGGAAAGTGCACTAAAACATGTAACACTTAAATAAAAATAAAAAATAAAAAATATATTTTACTGGCGTGTGTTTTACCCTAACTTAGTCACCAAACTAAACTCGGCTACCTAAAGGATGTTAATTAACTAACTCTTTGACGTTAACGTTATTTAATATGAATTTTAGTATATGTAAGTCACACTCCGTCACCCTGAAAGTATAGCAGTAATCAGTAGTAAGATAAACGACTGCTACAATTAAATAATTCATTAAATGAAATCTTTCTGTAGTTGAATGCTGTAGCATTCTCAGTAACACAAATAATAAATTCAAAATACTAATAGCAACTATTGAGTTTACAATTATTTTTATTTTATAATTAAAAGTTACACTTTTAAATTTATAGGTAATATGAAATACACAAGAGCATTATATTTTTAATAAGTAATGTATACAATTTTTGAATATATGTAAATAATTTTCCGGTTTCTAAAAATGACGATGTTTTAAATCGCCGACAAGTATTTGCGGAAGGTACAATGTAATTGTTATCGGTATAACGTAAATATATAAATTTATCTCAAGTAGACAAGAACTCAGCTTGCAAGTAAGCCTAGCACCCCGCCTGCAAGGTAGTCAACAACACACTTTGAACAGATACTAACACAGCTGGCCAACCTGCAAGCCAGTTAGTCGGTAAGACAAATTGATCAGTGAGAACAAATGACTAGCCTTTACTGTAAGACAGTCAGTATAGCTCGTAAGCTAGCCAAGCAGCACTGCTAGGCAGCAAACCTGCCAAATAATCATCGAGGTCTGACCAGTCATCACGGGCAGTCAGATGGCCTGGAAAGCATGCTAGCCAGTGAGCTGACAAAACTGAGCGGCCAGCCAACCAGCTAGCCAACTACCCATCCTGACAAAGAACAAGCCTGGCCAAATCTGCCATTTTAGTTAGCCAGAAAGTTTGACCAGTCAGCCAATCAGTCAGAAAGACTTATAAACCAGCTTGCTACCTATCCAGTCTGTATAGGCAACTAGACAGCCAAACTGACCAGCCAGCCAAAAAGCCTGGCCAGTCAGCAGACTTGAGAGCCAGACAGCCAGCTATTCAGATCGGCACGCCAGAAATACAATCAGCCAACAAGACAGACTGGCCAGGCGTCCAATCAGCCAATCAGGTTGTCAGTCAACCAGGCAGTCTCACCAGCAGCCAGCCCTCGTGGTCAGCCAGTAAGTCAAGCAGACAGCACATCACCCTGGCCAGCACGCTAGTCACTGAGTCAGCAAGGTTCACGAGACAACCAAAGTTAGTCATACAAGACAGCCATGTTTGTCAACCAGCCAGCCTGCTTCCCAGCTACCCAGCCAGTCAGTCAAACAGCTTTGCCAGCATGCTAGCCACTGGTTCAGCAAAATTGACCAGCCAGCGAGCTTCTGGAAGGAGAGTCAAAACAACAAACCTGGCCAGTCAGACAATCAACTAGCCAGCCAGCTAGCATGCGAAATCCAGCCCTGTTAGCCAAACACACAGCCCTGGCCAGTCCGCAAACCAAACTGCCAGTCGGGCCAGCAGCTAGCATGCGAAATCCAGCCCTGTTAGCCAAACACACAGCCCTGGCCAGTCCGCAAACCAAACTGCCAGTCGGGCCAGATAGCAAACCATCCTACAAGTCAGACTCTGCAGTCTAATAGCTAGCTTGCCAGCCTGTTTTTATTTATTTGTGAAACTTACGCCATTAGAAATTCTTATGATGTGAAAATTTATGTTCTGTAATGCGACTGGCGATGTTTTAGACACTAAAAGACGACAAACCGCACCCAAAAAAAAAAAAAAAATTGGTAGAAGGATTTCTGATTGTATTAATTTATTTTTGTAATTAAATCGTTGGAGTGTATCTAGAAAGCATTTATGTTTTACTTCGCGTGTCTTTTTTTTATGTTTGCCTAGTATTGCTATCACAAAAAAAAATTGTGAATATTATGTTTTGTGATTAATATTTGAAATTGTAATAATGTATTACACTATTGGTATCTTGTAGGTGATAAAAAATTATTAATCAATGTATTTCCTTTGAAATCTGTAAGTTGGAACATTGGAAGTCTTTGTCACATGAGGCGGGTCGAGGTGTTTTTCGTCGTTTACTGATATAAGAGGCATCAGGAAAAGTAAAAGTAATATTTAGAAGCTTTTTCTAATATTGATGCGTTGGACGTTTCCTTCTACTACTCTAAAACCGTTACGTTTGTCCGATTTTAAGGATTTGTTTAGTATTCTGGCCTTCATATTCACATTTGCTTGATATTTTTTTTTGGCAATCTTAGGCATTGAGGGTTGACTAATAGTAAGATATGAAGGACGCTTTGTGTAATTTTTATTATTATTATTTCTAAAATGACTGAACTTATGTCCATTGAAAATCGTGTGGCTTGTGATTTAAAGTATTCTGAGACAATTCGCTAAGCATCGTGTACAGTTGTAAGCGATGCCATTAAATGCGATTAGTTTTCCGATTCCTTTTTCTGAAAGGTTGGTTTCATATTGATTTTTCTATTTGTCTTATCTTTTGAAAATCGCGAAGGTTTTATAAGTTATAGAGCCTTCTTTCTTCGCTTCATTTCTATATTGCTGCCGAAAAAAACTTAAAAAATTTATAATTGACAATGATAGGTGTTAAAATGATAACATGAGGGTGACGTTTAACTATTGGACCGATGCGTTCTCCGCGGTCACGACACGCTAGACCAATGACAGACGTCGAACGAATGTGCAGTCTATCGGATTATAGTCTGCTTGCAAAAAAAACACGAATTTTGCAAGTCCCTAGTCATGAATCATTTGGGGATATAAGCGGCACTAGGGAAAGGAAAACAGATGTGTCGACTCATTTCTTCAAATTGAGATGACGGAGTGATTTTTTATGCAATAGCTTGTAAATCGTTTCCCTTGGCTTTTTTGTTTAATTTTATATCCCCTTTTCTTAAGGCCGTACACCGGTTCAGATAAATTTATAAAATGAACATACAATCGATACGGTATTCTATAATCGCTACATTGTTTTACACTATAGTGTGTGTTGGTGTATGTGTGTGTGTGTAAAATTATGTTCTGCACCCTCATTTTTTGTAACAATAACCCCCACAGTTACTTAGATTTTGGCGGCCAAAATATCATGAATTTTGTTACGAAAAAAGCATACAAATTAAAAAAATAATATTTTTGTGGCACACTATGCTCTATTTTGCAGCTAGCCTACAAACATGAGTACACTGAATGACTGCAGACTACTCGCGTTGTCGTAATAGAAGGCGAATGTACTGTGTTACTGCGCGCATGTTGTCATGAGAATACTATTTAATGACGGCAACATTGAAATCTACTGTTAACAAGGCTTTAAAAATTGAAAAAGGAAAGATACTGCTCAGAATCTTGCAAGAAAATTCTTTGCTGTAAGGCTGAAACGAACAAACTCATTGACGTTATTTAAGACTATAACTACAAACGAGAAAGCAGTTATTGCTCAGTAGTGAGCTTAGGTTGTTGTGCTGCTCACATTTCGCCTTCTTGGTTAAGGAATGGAACTTAGGAACAAGAGTATTTAATCAATCAAAGCTCGAAATATTGTATAACACTGGAAATATTGTCAGGAATTGATGAGACTAACAGTCAGGACAACAACTGAGTATGAGACTTTTAAAATCCTTGTACAATAAATAGAATCGTCTGTGGCCTCGTGTTCGCCGCTAACATATTTTTGTACCAATTTGTGTTAATGCCTTACGTACACGTCTACAGCTCTGTTTCATGGTTATTGGCAGCTTGTCTTTGTTCAGACACGTCTCTCATTTGACTACACCAATCTGAATAAGGTTATTGTGACATCGTAAGTCTGTGACTTGCCAGTAAAACCGCAAGAACATTGACAGTTAAAGCATAATATCGCTGACAACGAAGTAGAACTGCGGATTTGCACATAAGATAGTAAAACCAAATGGTGCAAATTTTCCTTTGCCATAAAATCGTGGCTCCAGTATAAAAGAGTAAAACTAATATACAAAAATGTACAAATATTTGTAGTGGTTCACAGTCTATGATTTTAAGAGAAATAACTACAGCCTGTCTCACGTAACAATTCCATTTTTTGACAGTTCATATGAAGACTGTCATGTGTTTACATTTCTACAGGAAACTAATTTAATCTTGATAAACTGCAAAGTTTGAAAGTCAGCTGAATGTGATAGTTTAAAAATCACTTGTGGCAAAGGAAATCACTGCTTATTTAATGGAAAATGCTATATAATGAAATGCCAACAACTGTCAAAAAGTGTAATTCTTTCGTGAGATGGACTACACGTAGTTTTTGTATAATTTTTAGGTGGTTTATGAGATTACCTTCCTGTGAGTGTGTGTACGTTTGTCACTAGAAATGTAAGAATCAGTGGAGCAAATTTCATCTATCTTGGTTCACATATAGAACTAACCAGGCGCGGATCCATGAGGGGCAGGTGGCCAAGGCTTCCCCTTTTGCGTATAGTTTATCTTTAAATATAAAAAAAATTAAGCGGTATATTTAATATTTTTTTTAGGAATTGCCTTAAAGAGCATCATTTTGTACTTTAAAAACTAAATTCTTATGGGGAGAGCCCTCCCCCCCCCGGATTAACCCCCCCCCCTCCTTTTCATCCAACGCGAGGATATTGGCATACCTACTTTTTTAGGAATGAGCCCTCCGAAAACCTAGAGCTTGTACTAACTAAGATGACTGACTTTCATGTGTTTTCAAATTGGCTGCTATTTTTGGTATAACATGACAAAATTTTAAGAACTGTTTTTTTCGCCCCTTAATTTTTATGTATGCGAGACGTTGTAGGAAGGAAACATTTTTGAAAATTTAATTAAATTCTGCACTCATGTAGATATTGTACGCTATACTTAGTGAGGTTACTTGATTTTAATGCATTTTATGCATTTACACATCTTCAAATTGGCTGCGTTTTAACCATACGAGATATTTAAGGGTGCTCGGTACGGTATGCTAAACAGCGAGAAACATGTGTACCGTTATTGAACATTATTGAGGGAACGAATGAAGTTAAAGTATACCGTTTTCGGAAATAGGTGTCGTAAAGTCGTATAATTGTCTAAGACATTTGACGTATATAAAAATCTTTTAACTTTGTTAAGAAAAAAATCTAGAAAATAAGCCTTTTTTTAATGATTTAGTTAATTGTAGTAGAGTAATGCAGCATGAATAACACATAAAACCATGTCTTAGACTTGTTCCTTACCATGCTCTATAGTATGTTGCAATCTGAACATTTCTGGAATAACTATTATCCTGTAAAACAGTAATTAAAACTAAATAATTTCAATTTTTTACCCGACGAAAACAGGACCACTGCTTGTGGAGATATGTTGCTTCTATCTCCAGTACGTAGAGTGAACGCGGAGCAGGAGCAGTTATATGAGAGGACAAGAAGTGGCAACTCATGTTACCAAAACTAACAGGGATTATCTGCAGCGCCTGATCTATCAGCTAGAGCCAGATTCTCACGAAAATGCCATGAGTCCTACGGTAAAGACGAGTGAGGAGTTATTTTATTCAGTTTTGTTTTTATGTAGGTTACGAATATTATAATGCATAAAACGAAATTACAATGTTATTACTTTTATTTAAAAGACTATATGAATACCAGCGATTTCGATTCCTGGGTTAGCATATTCGTATTCTACAGAAAATACTGAATAAAATTATATCTCACTCGTCTTTACCGCATGATTGAAGCCATTTAGTCACTCAGCTGATAGACTAACAAGCCTGTTCCCTTGTCTCAATTGGTTCATTACAAACTTACGTTTACGTTTAGAACGTTCTGCGTTTTGAGGATACATATATAGAAAATTGCATACAAGTTATACAATACAAATAATTAAACTGCTCGGTGTTGATCAATTTATTCTTCAAAACACCAGTAAGAAAGTACTTTACACGTAAGAATTTCATATTTTGACAGCTGATGCTACAAATATTTTTAACACGCGCCAGACACGTGGCAACCATTTAAAACAACAGGACGTGAACGTATGGCCTGATGAAGCAGTAGTGGCAGCCCTGATCAACAAATCGGTTTACTTCCATAGCCGACGTTGAAAGTAGTGTATAATATGTATGAAAAATAAGTAAGCATTTTGAAGGAAACGTAATATAATAAAACGGCTTCGTATCCAGTATTAGTCAGTTAACTATTTTATTCTATTCAAATCGCGTAATTTAATAACTAATTTACAAACAACCGCATCGTTATCAGTTGACCTGAAACCAAAACAAAGCACGGCCATTTGCGAGTGTGAAAAGTTACCACATTCGCGTGTGTTTGAAATTCTTATAATGTGGTACTGTATTATTCTGTGCATATATTTAATATATTGTAATGCAGGGATTATAAAACCCAGCCCGTAATCGCCACTGAGATATGACGTCCGGCAACCAAAATAAAGAGCGGTCATTTGCGTTGCGAGTGTTTGCGCTTCTCGTGTGTTCGGTACGTTTGAGATCCTTGTACGGTGTTATTTTAATATTTTGTGCATGTATGTAATTGTAATATATTGCAATGCAGGGATTAAAATACGCGACGTATAATCGCCAACAACAACGGGATATTAAGACGTGATTCGGAAGGCAGTAACTTCAGCTGGCATGTCTACAAAAACACTCGCTAAATAAATAGTAGGTAATCCGTCCAGAGAAAAGTGCTATAGCAATTAGGCCTACCCATGTTTGTTTAATACTTACGCTTTTTATTTGTATATTATTTCCGTTTAGGTTATGGGAGCACAAATTTTGGCTATATAATGTATAGTCACATGACTATAATAACACTGACATGTCGAAGGCAGGCCCTACAACAAAAGGTAAGTTTGTTTAATAGTCTACAACTGGAAACTTAAACTAGGCCTATTCGGCTTTATTATCTGATAGTGTAGAACCAAATTGAAGACAACACGACAAATAATTGTAATAATGCTTACATGAATTATTATATTTATTATTTCAGTTTAAATATGTTTGCTTGCACTGTCATAAGCTTTTGCAACTTCAGTTTTGTTGCAACCAAATCAGCTACAATTATTTAATATTTTTAGATGTCAAGTAGAAAACATAAGTTGCCCATACATGTTTGTTTATTTTTGGTAACGTCATTAAATGTTAAAATTTTCATTATACCTAGGAAAATAAAAAAAAAAATGTTAAATTTTAAATAACTGTTGTAGGCTATCCATTGCTATAATATGAAATAATTCCATTAACATTGCCCACCTAACACTAGTAAGATTAATTTGAAGATAGTATTGAAAATAAATTATTTGTCTGAGATCTACAAAAAATAATCCAAAGAAAATCACAACACACTTTGGGTGTTATTGCAATCATAATATACCTTAACTGTTGACTTGTTTCGGTTGTCAGCTAGAAAGCACATGGTGGTGGAAGGATACATAATGTTTTTGTTTACATTGTCCTAATTTTTTATGATCTGTCAAATAATGGAATTCTTACACGGTATGGACAGTAGAAGAAAATCATTAGAATAATAGCTAGCATAAGAGTCTCTAACTCATCCAAATCCTAATTATAGAAACCGAAAATTCACTGCCGTCCTTGTAAATGCATGAAACTGTTACTTTCGCATTTAAAAATGTCAAATTTTTCTTAACAGCCTAGAGTTCATTTTGGTAAGCACTTAGGACACAACCCCAACCTTGCAGAACACGGCCTCATTAGCACTGTAAAACTCCCTAGCATGGCCTTAAAAGGAACTTCACTGTTTAACTGTTTTACACTTTAAAATGTATTTCTAATTGGGCACTTCTCTGTTACTTTAGTTAACCTTTAAATCGTGTAAACAAACGATTCAGCGACAAGTTTATAATGAAAATACTTAATCACCTCACATAAAGAAAGTACACATTATTTGTAATACGGCATAAAACCAGTCTTGCGACTGTAAAATATTTAGAACAAATAAGTGAGAAGTAAGTCTTGAGCAGGCACAGAGCAAGATACACATACAAATTTGTGTTTTACTACTCGCAAGCTATAATTTGCCATAAAAAAGCTGATACGTTTTTCAATACTACTGCAAAGGTGAATCAAATACTTTTTACACACACACACACACACACACACACACACACACATATATATATATATATATATATATATATATATATATATATATATATATATATTGTTTTACACAATCTGTTGGTTGTATCATTTCGATGACGTTTTAATAAAAGCAAGAAAAGCTGTGAGTTGTTTACAGGTAAGTACAGCTGTTTAGCATTTGCTTCAAACTGGGCGAGTTGTCTTGTTATGCATGATGCACTAGCTTAGGTACTTGAATATAGTTTACTAAATAACTTATTCACTCGCACATTAACTCTCTTCACATATAGGCTACTAGAATTCTGCGTTTGTTGGCCAGACTGTCGTGTCGGCACTACGCCTCCACTTCGCAGTTCGAGGAAGGAACGGGTTATCAGCACAACAATCTTAGCACGTATCATGTGTCCCATTGCTTGCCATTGGACTCACAGTGGAAGAGGTGTCTAACGACCATCCAAGAAAATATACAAATTTTAAGCTAGTTTGACGCAATGCCCTTGTCGAGCCAGACAGCCTTAAGGAAGCATATTTTCTTCACAATTATATGCATTCCATATACACGAAACAAAGCCGCTTGACTTTGACGTATTTATTCATGCAGGGTTTATATATTAAAAATTGCAACATTTTCAACATAGATCTTAGAACTAACATAAGTATCCTATCCTATGTTTCAGTGTTTCATCAAACTAGGAGCTAATTCTCATATTTTAGGCCAATTTGTATGATTTACATGATACTCATATGTTTTAGTCATATCCACGGTCGTAGAAGAACAGGTCTGGACACTCGCCTGGAAACTTGGCATCCTTGTTGTTTGGTTGTAGTTCGTCAAGTTACCGAGAATATTGTGTTTTATTGGCGCTTTAGTTAGGGCGGTCGGACTCAAACTCCACCCACTTTTTTCCATTGTAAAATTTATATTATAAAGTAAATAAGGATTGCTGGAGCCTTTTATTAAATTTATGAGCGAAGAAAGTATTTCATAAATTGATAAAAAATACGTTTTGATAAATTATTGTTTATCTTAGTGGAAAGGAAGTGGGCGGAGTTTAGTCAGACCGCCCTAACTGAAGCGCCAATAAAACACAATATTCTCGGTGACTTGGTGAACTGCAGCCAAACAACAAGGGGTCAAGCAATATACATTGGTAGATTGACGAGTGTCCAAACCTGTACTTTTACGACCGTGGTCATTTAAAAACGGAGCCCTTTTTAAAAAAATTGATCACACGATATGTTTTATTTTTTTATTATTTTTTTCTTTCAACTTGGTACACAGTAATTTAGGAACATCGCTAATGTCCTTTGTGTATTTTATGGTTTGTAACATAAGCAAATAAAAAAATCTTTATATTTATACTCAATCGTAATTTACCGCACTCTGTCGGTACTAGGAAGTGTATACTGCAATATGCAGCTGCTCATTCTGACGGCGTCATGAAACACTATCTTCGTCGTAGTTTACGTAGCGTCCACCACCGCGCTGTGTTGACTGGGTACCTAGATGTTCGGTTCACCCGTGAGAATGGAATGAGAAAGATCTAGGTACGCGGTCTAATCGCGTGTTCTTTGCGGTGAGTTACGTCATGGTTACATCATACAATTGTGGTGCATTTGTTACGTTTATGTATTTTTTTCTGTGGCAGAGTAAATTAAACCAGGGCCCCGATCTAATATCACTACCCGTTACTGCACCGACGCAGTGCAGCGCAGGTGCATGCATATATAGTAAGTAAAACGGGTCTTCTATTACCTGTGTGTATTTAATCAAAATGCAACATAATCAGACGCAACGCAAGTGAAAATTTTGCGTTTCACCCATAAAAAGCGATATTTAATCGGTCACCGCGACGCTATCCTTTGGATAAAATTTCAAGTCGCTTGATGTTTTAAAATTTTTGAGAATAATAAGAGAATGGGTAGTAAATACGGGCATATCATTTTGTGTGTGTGTGTAAGGGATGGGGGGGGGCATATGGCTATTGAAAAAAATTGGATTTAAGAAAAAAGTAATTTTATTGACGTCAGAAAGGAATGAAAATAACTGTTTTGCCAAAAAAAAAAATGGCAGTTGTGGATCCAGAGGCAACTCTTAGACGGTTATGAAACGAAAATGAAGTACAAATTATTTTTATTTTTACTTCAATATGAGAGAAATATTTATTTAATAATTCCAAATAATTACATATCAATAACAAGCACTAGTGTCCTTTAGTTTGTATTAACTGATTACCTAGACTATAGGTTATGAACTGATTGTATTTATTCCAGATTGCCGATGCGGTAGGCGTAAAGTTCTCAAAACGACGGACGCCAAACACAAAAACAAATCACTTACGAACGTCGCTTTCTTACCAAATGTGTCCATTTATTTATCTCTAAAGTTTATTTTCACGCTGCCGAGAATGGCGAAAATGGGTGTTTTGGAGGTAGTTTTTAGTTATGAAATTCTTGGCGCAGAAACTTTTAAAAATTTAAGACGTGTACAATAGTACATCCTTATCAATAATATATGAATGTTAAATACAATTTTGTTTTGATATACCACGTTTTTAAAACGGACTAAAAATATTAAATATTTTCGAATATGCTAGTACTCTAAGGGTCGGTTTAAACAACCTCGGTTATAAGAAGTACTAACATAAATTATGTAATACATGTTAAAATCATTTGAAATATGTTAAATTATTGAATTGTTTTACCAGTGTATGTTAGTGTAATGTTAACTAACATGACTGTCAAACAGAAAAGAGCCTGTAGTGGCTGATACATGACTTTTAGAATAAATCCCACCCGTTGTAAAAACAATACAACGCGAACAACTAGTTACGCGTACATGCATTTGTTGAAAAAGTGTTTTAAGTCATGTGTAATGGAAGCAAAACAGAAATGTTTACTTGGTACAAATTTTAGTGCCTTGAGAAGAATATAATTATGTAACTCGTGAACAAATACAGAGCAATAATTTCTGTCAGATTGACACGTCAAGCAACAGCCCTAACCGTGAATGTAGGCTATGCACAGATTCCTCACATTGTGTAGGCAAACATTGAGATGGGATTTATCTTAATTAGACCTCTACAGGAGTAAAAATAAGTGTTTTCATTTATTCTTAATTATATTTGTTTCTTAAAACCTATCCGTAAGGGTAAAAAGGGAAAAATGTATTCTCTTATTCTTAATATATAAAATTAAGTGTCCTGACTGACACACTCACGCACGCACTCACTCACTCATCAACGGACAGCCCAAACCGCTGGACCTAGAACCATGACATTTTGAGGGATGCTTCCCCTTGCCCAGTAGGCACCGACTAAAGTTTAATTTTGCGAAATTCGATAATTAAGGGAGTAAAAAGGGGTGAATTGTGTTTTCAAAGAATCTTTGATATCTCATTAACCGGGAAGTTATCGCAATATTTTAATTTCAAATTATTCCCCATACAAATGCATATTTGCGAATTTTTCAATTTTCCGAAATTCGAAAATTTAGGGGTTGAAAAGCCGTAAAATTTGTTTTTCATCAATCCGTGATTTCTCCTAAACCCTTTCAGATAGTGAGGTGATTTTTTCTTTAAAATGATGCTTAGTTAAATATCTAAAAAATTATTTCAGAATTTTTCGAAATTCGTCCTTGAAAGCTCTTACAAATAAATCCCACTTATCTTCGAAACCAGTGGAAATATTTAAATGGTTTATGCTTCAAAATAAATCTTACGTAAATATAAAAAAAAATTTCAGAACTTTTTGAAATTCGTCCTGGAAAGCTGTTAAAAAAATTTAATGTGTTATCTGTAGTATGTCTACAGTAGTCCACCTACATTTTTAATTTATTGTTTTTCTAAATTAAATATTCATAATTTATGTAATTAATCTATTTGATGTACTTTATAAATTTCTCTTATGATTGATGCTAAATTTAATTTAAAGTCATATTTTATATATTTAAAGTCATAATTTTCAGTACAAGAATTGTCAAATTTTAATAATTTCAATTTTTAATATTTCTTGTAATATTTTTTTGTGTTTATATATTTATCAGTGTGCTATGACCACGGTCGTAGAAGAACAGGTCTGGACACTCGCCTATCTAACAATGTATTTTGCTTGACCCCCTTGTTGTTTGGCTGTAGTTCGTCAAGTTACCGAGAATGTCGTACTTTTTGGCGCTGTTTTCCGTGCGGTCGAATTCAAACTCCGTCCACTTTTTTCCATTGTTAAATTTATAAAGTAAATAAAGATTGCTGGAGCCTTTTCTTAAATTTGTGATCGAAGAAAGTATTTCATAAATTGATAAAAAATACGTTTTGATAAATTGTTCATCTTAGCGGAAAGGAAGTGGGCGGAGTTTAGTCCGACCGCCGTAACATCAGCGCCAATTAAAGACAATATTCTCGGTAACTTGGTGAACTACAGCCAAACAACAAGGGGGTCAAATATCCAGGCGAGTGTCCAGACCCTGTTCTTCTACGGCCGTGGCTATGACGCACGGAAGTTAAAGAAAACCTTGATTACTGTGATCAGTAACTATAATATATATATATATTTTTTTTTTTTTCATTTCTCTTAGTAAGAGAATTTGTGATATTTTCTCTTTTGCGATTTCCGCAAACGAGTTTTAAATTAGCGTCACTTCTTCTTGGAAAGCTCCTAGGGCATGTCGTCCCGCGGCAGGTTTCTCTGCTGAGACGCCGATCCTGCCGTCATCGTAAATTTTAGGGATCTATTGGAGCGGATACTAGGTCCAAGAAGTCGTGCTATAAGTTTGCCAGGTTCAGAAAAGGCAATTTTATGTTAATTTTAATTTAGTTTGGAGTGAACTTGAAGACGACGAGGGATGACGCGTAAGACAGACGCTTACGAGCCTTACTATAAGTTCTAGAACTGTCTTCAGCGTAAACGTCTTAAATTGTATTGCTTTAGACTCCAACATTATTTATTAACGTTCCACAGTGATATACATTAATTTTCTAAATTTTTTTTTTTTGGCAATTAATTGAGGAGAACCTAAGCCTAACCAGAGGTCTGAGATAATTTTAGAGACTTAAATTCTACCGACTGAGCAAATTTAAATGTAATAGCCGTTCAAGATTAAATTACAAATTTCTTTTTCTTAATAGAACTTTAACTACAGTTTCTGCAATTGTTATTTCATATTTAAGCTTTTGTGAGTGCTGTGAATATGTTTTGTTGTATCTGGTTGAGAGTAGTACTTACTGGTAATTTTCACTGATTTTCTTTACAGTGTAGGGAATAGCACCTATTTTCCGCTAAATTCATGTTTATTTTAATTATATTTTCCTTCTTTGCTATTTCTAATTACGTGTTCTCTGTGTAGATGGTATTATCAGTGTTCTGTATTTTACCAGTGTAATATATTATCACAGAAAAAGCTCACACGCAATACAACACATTCATACACACATCTATATTCAATTTAAAAATCAAAAAGAACAGAGAATATATTTCAAATAATCGCCTGTACCTTTTATACCCGTTGAGATATCGAGACGATTTTTTATAAGAATGAAGCTTATGTAATAATTTACAAATCAAATTCAGGATTTTATGAAATTCGAAAATAAAGGATGTGAAAAGAAGTAAAATTTTACAGTCTCCCGAAAAAAGAGAATGATCATGGAGAAATAATTCAACAGTTGTTTCTTTTTGCCAACCTATTCATAAATCAAACCTCTTTGGACTGTAGCCTGTAAATACGAAAGAATTATCACTGCCTGCCTTTAAGCTTATAGCATAGAATCGACTAGAGAGCTGATTGCCTATCCCTTTCCATGCTGTGATGTGATTCCTAGATCTGATCAGCTGTTGATGGGCACCGAGTGAAACAAGTTTCATGTTTATTACTACATAGCGGTGAGCATAATTGTATTTAAATATCACTCACATTTAAAGAAGCATATGCAGATTTATTTGCTGTCGCATATTACCAGCATCCATCTATTCCCGTTCATTTTTGTGTAAAATAATAGTTTGTTTACATGTTATGTTTACATTGTCTTGGCATTTTCGTTTACCAGTAATTTAAAGAATGAATAAAAGTAAATATGTTGTGTATTGATTGTAAAAGATTCAATAGTCAATAAATATTATTTCTCAAGGTCTTTACAAAGGGATATCGCAACGTTAATTATTTTGTAGCGGTTTTCGTATATTTTGCCTATCGCTAGATGTAGGTTTCACAACAAAAGCATCAAGCTACCTCTAGTTATCCATGTTCTAAGCCTTTAAGCATTCACTCAGATATTGTATAAAGTTTGTTGTGTGGGAGGGATGGGATTACGGGTTCGTATCCCGTGCAATACTTTGCGATAGGAATTACTATGATATCATACGAGCATATCGCGCGCGCACTTTACACTGAGCTAAGACAATTTATAGTTCACTGTTATTGAGTACGCTAGCTGTTAAATGCCTTTATCACATATTTTACCCATAGTTGCTGTTTACATTGCATAATTTCACGCGGGCAAAGTCGCAGCCGGGCAGCCATTTTATAGGGAAATAAAGATGAGTTAAAAGCAAAGATGTTTTGCAATTAAAGTACCCTCAGCGAAGTGGACTGGATAAAGCTGTTTGTATTTGTTGTATAATTTAACAGCTAGCTTCCTACTTCATATTTTAAAGATATACAGTGAATATAGCAACACCATCAATTAATAAGTTATCATAAGTTTGTTACTTTTTTGTATAGTACACGCGAGTGAAGCCGCAAAGGGACAGCTAATTAAAATATATAATTTTGTTTGGTGAAACCACATCTCACTAGAATGGCTATGTTATGCAGCACGGTCGTAGCAACAGTGATTGCCAGGATTTCTGTATGGCCAACTGACAACCCAGGAAAATGCCTTTTCCAAATTCGAAATGTTCTTTATATAAAGTTCCTTGTCCTGTGTAAGTTAAATTAGCTCTGTTTATTGGATAACCAAATTGTGATAACAAGTAGCCTAAGTCTTTAACGGGTAGCCTCTCAGCAACATGACTTAATAATTATCTTGGGATTAATTATGCTACAGCAGACGAAACCTTCAGAACTGTTCTGCATACAAAAGATTTTCATACAACAACAATGCCTGGAAGGGTCCTGTAGCAAAAACCGCATTGCAACTAATAATTGCTGCATAAGGGAGACAGAGAGGGCTGTTCCCATTTGTTACATAACTAAACCTAGACTCTATTTCAGATAGCATGAAATCAACCTCAATATTAGGATTGTCGAAATGCAAAAAACGTGGACTCCGCGGATTGGGAGCAATTATAATCTTAAAACTAATGTAAGATGTTTAACAGTCCATCTCTAGGCTTGGAGGAAAATTTTTATTGTTTTAGACATGTTTATATTTGTACGAGATATGGTTTGTTTTGTAGACATACATTGTGGTTATTTGTTACTGTAATGAAAATATTTTAGCTTTCATAGATTTTTATAATATCACATCGAAGTCCAAATTTACATATAAAGGTTTTATGATTCAAAGGATACCCAACTGACTTACCGAACTGAAAAAATTCACGCTGGATAAAGACGTTATAGACTACAATGTTTCACATATATATCAACAAAAATAATTTTAAAATGTTGCATTAAAAATGTTTTTATATTAAAAATTGAAACTTAGAATATTCAATTTTTTTTAATCACAAATACTTTACTTTTTGTGAACTACTTTGCGGTATTTACTTAGGCCCATATCATCTTTGGAAATGAAAATCAACTCTGTATATGGAAGAGTTTGTTAGGTATCAATGAATAAGCAGAAATACGTTTCAAGACTTTTCTTTCCCTTAGAAGTCGAACTTTGTAAAAACTTCAAACTGCCTAGTATGCATTTTTATGAGCCTTAAATAGAAGGCAACATATAATGACGATAGCCATTCGCATGCAAGCCATATCGACGATTAATGGAAATAACATTTCACCAATTTATGACCGAATTTCGAATTATCCCTTCATTTGTGCGTGTCTACACACTCAGGATACCCCATACTTAAAATTTCACGTTTATATATGTCCAGCAGTTTCGACTATAGCTTGATATGTCAGTCAGTCAGTGAATTTTTTTTAAACATAGAGATATACGTATCTAAAATAAATACAACATACTCTTTTGGATTTGAGACAATTGATGGCCTAGTTTCTGTTTCGGAGGATAAGAATTACTCACCGCCGAATGGGAAAAATGAGTTCATCTCCTGCTAAATATAAGTGGTATTCCTACCCTGCAGAACAGTTTGTTCAGCTTCAGCCGAAAGACGACTATTCAATAACCGCTAAACATGAATTACTTAGTAATTGTATTCAAAGAACGTCACACGCGTGTATATCTGCGAGGGTTATTTTGGTTTCAACATCCGATCGGCTGTAATAAAAAACGGGAATGAATTGGAAAATTATTTTATTGTCAAAAGAAACGTACATCTTTACGGTATTTTCCACATAATCACCGTGCAGATTGAGGCACTTTTGTCGTACCGATGCACCAGCTTGCCGATACTGAGATGTGAGTTTGGCCGCTCCACATGGTTGTTGGAAGGGGGTAAACACTACGTGTCGATTTACGAGTATCGATTAATGAGCATAATGTAATCGCAACAAGGGGTTTCAGGGGACAAGGCTGAATTAGCAGGAGGCATTATTCTTTACAGAGGGTATCAGAAAGCTGATGCATTGGTACGACAAATGCCTCAATCTTCACAGTGCTTATGTGGAGAAATAGTGTAAAGATGTACGTTTCTTTTGCCATTAAAATGATTTCCCAATTCATTCCCGTTTTTATTACAGCCGATCGGAGGTTGGAAAAGAAATAACCCTCGTATTTAAAGTCCTTAAGTTATTGAAAGCTTATTTTCTCGCGGCCAAAAGTGGCGAAAACGGACGTTTTCGCAAACATTTTTAGGTATAACAACGTTGGTGAATATCCTTTAGAGTAGTATAGGCGCGCACAATACACCTTTATCTTGAATATCACGTCGTGAAATGGTAAGGTCGCCATTGAATATGTTGTAGAAACTAGGCGTCGGCGAGAAGGAAGCGGGTGGAATATACGCCAAGAGACTAAGGCGAGACTTGAAGTACGTGCTGTGTCGAACTTTCCGCTCCTGCACTTACATGCATTGAACATGCACTATACATCCACCTAGGAGGCAGTCTTAAGGCGGCCGCCTGGTGAGAGTATGTTTGTGTGTGTGAGGCCAAAATCAATGAGGCGCTACGAGCGACGCTGGCCGGCACATGTATTGTGATATCGCCTCTACGGCCAAAGTCGTAAACACGTGCGTAGTATTCCTGCCGTAACGTTTTTCTGCGAGACTTTAAGCGGTGACCCTATCATGTTATTGAACTAGTCACTGTAGCAAAGTCCAATATACTTGTAGACCTCAATTTCGAACAAGTCCGTTATATATTATCTTAAGAAACAGCCGCGTGAAAAAGCCGATTTGAGCTAAGTTCGAGGACTTTAAAATAATACTTCCAATGTGCGTGGTGGTGTCTTGAAAGTCACATTCACACATAGTCAGAAGTGTATTTTCTCTTCGTAGATAAGCATTGTGGACGCATGTTTACTGGTCTCTGAGAAAAAAACGTAACTGAGAATACGCTGCACGCAGTTCGAGCGCCAGCCAGGCGGCCGCCTTAAGTGGGAGTGTCAGATAATTTTGATGTTTTTTTTTTTCGAGCCATAACATTTATTCAGGTTGTATTATCAAATATTTCTCTTTGACAAGACATGTAATGTATTCTTGACAAACTGCTTGACATAAATAATAATATAATTTATTTATAATTTTTTACGGAAAATCATCGCAAGAGAATTAAAGGTTAACTTTCAAGAATGTTTAAGTTCAATAGAACATGGACATATAAGCTAGCACTATTATGTTCTCCAAAATTCATCACAAATATATTCTATGCTTCAAACAACATTGCCGCAAATTATCAGAAATATTTAAAAACAAAAGTTATTGGAGAAAATAGATAAATAAAATTTATCACCTAGCTCTCTCCTTTAAAGATCAACTTCACCCACCGAGTTGGATTATTAATTTTTCCCTTATTTGAAAGTCTGAAAGTAATATTTCGTAGGTTATATTGTATATATATATATATATATATATATATATATATATATATATATATATATATATATATATATATATATATACAAAAAATAACATGGTTGTGTATTATGATCTTGTTATTACGGCAATGGGAAAATAAGATTATTGTGTTATTCATTATGTATTACAATTTTCTTGTAACAGAAACGAGAAACATAACTGCAAATAAAACAATAACAGTACTTTTAGTGCTTATCGATGTTTACATTCAAATAGGACTATCTCGACAATCGTCCCATATTGACCACGTGTTCATATGGACTTATTTGATCCCAATGACCAGTACTATCACATCCCAGAATATTGCCCTTTCCTCCCGGGACATCCTGTTTCATTTCCAAGGACGGAGAGAGTATACACCGCTGCCTGCCCTCACACTAACCACGCCCTTTGCTGATGAGTGATTGCTCAAGTGTGTAAGTGCCTCTAACTGAAAAAAGTCAATTGAACTTCTAATTGAGAGGTGGCTGCCTTGAACCCGGAACACGGGACGTCATGTTGGTATCGCAGGACCAAGGGGTCTGTCCCAACAGACATCGCGTGACGGGGTGTGGGCGTGGTTTTAACATCGGCGGTGTATAGTTAGCAGGGTACATGGGCGCAGCCGTCATTACATAGGCTTCCCGGCCGACTGATACCATCGTACGAGATAACGTCTCGCGTCCAATTTAGTAACACACTTTCTTTCTACAGGATCGTCGGAATTACCGTTACATAAGAGTCCGCTCTTGGTGTTCCCATAAAATAATAATGCAGGGACAGTGTTGAATTTTCCGTTAATAAATCACATTAATATTTAACGAAAAGAAAATACTATTACAGAGCGTTAACATAATACACAAGCCTTCGCTACAAGTCACCAATTTTTTAATACGTATGACCTGATGACTCTGGAAAGCCGATGTTTGGTAATTATAGGTACAAATAAAAGGGGTGTCTCGAGGAGGATGAAACAAGCAAATATGCTGGTAACCATAGTTCCGGGAACCAATGGTTTTCCTAATATACAATTTACTACAGGGACGCTATAATACCATTGTTACCGAGGATCAAAACTTCAAAATGCTGCACATGTGGACAAAGACGTTACAACAAGTGTTCGGAATGGGCGCCGTTCATGTGAAGGCAGGTTTCAGCACGTCTTCGCATCGATGCCCGTACAGGTTTAAAAATTCCAGGTGTGTTCCGAATACAGTGGCAACCATCCACAATGCGTTATATTTTATTTTCGTGAACACTACGCAGCCACGCTGTATTTGTTGTTGACTATGGAAACTGGTGCCTGGTACAAACTGCGGTAAAGGTGTTACAACATTGCCATATTTGAACGTGTCCATACATCGTAACGGGAAAACCGTGGTTTTCCGGAACTATGTTTACCAGCAGTATTTGCTTGGTTCATCGTCCTAGACACACCCCTTTTGTTTGTGCCTATTATTACCAAACATCCTGTACATTCATAATCAAAAAATAATAACGATGTCAAACACGATATAAAAATTAGTAAGATGTTATGGATTTATGAGTTAAAAGCAAGGTAATATATCGTAATAGAGCGCTATAATGCGAATTTTCCGCCTAACATTTATGCATTGATAAATAAAATTTAATTTATGGTAGTACAATTTCAGTTTCTAACCATTTAAAACATCAACGAATTTTGACGTCGTAATTTTTTCACATCACTGTAAATAACCTGAGCCTTATGAAATGCTTTCAATAAAATAAAGAATTTTATTAATCTTGAGGAAATGTTAATTTGGTACTTTTTTTTTAATTTTTTCTTATATTGTCCTGAAAAGCAAAATGAATATGAATTTCCACTAGCAAGCATGGTTTCGTTGATTCTAGTCACGCTTCACACAAGCGTGTGGTGCCTTCTTGATGTCGCTACAGTTAAGTTGGCACCCATGTCACGTCGGTACACAACACACGTACGTCTAAGTGACGGTGCCGCGTCTTAGGGAGAATGTGTGTGGTCGAGCCGAGAAATATATTTTCTTTTTTTGCAAGATACAGAAATAGTTAGCGGTAAATTAAATACTTTCTACAAGCATACTTTAAAATAATAATTACAAATTATTGCTCACATGTTTATGTACATTTATACTACTATTGCTCTAGAGAGTTTTGAAAGGCATCACAAAAACGTGCAATACATCAGCGTGTCTTTGAAAGTGAATGTTTAATTTAACACTAAGTTAAAAATTATGATTTATTTTGTATTGTATACGGCATATTAAGAACAATTTGCGTACTACACAATTTACGTCTTTAAATGATTATGTTCAACTTGGCACGTGCGTGACTCTAAGGCGGAAACATTTAATGTATTATTTTCACATTAAGTTGAAGAATATATAATATGACGAAAATAACGCACGTAAGTAGTATTTGGGGGCACAGTTTAGTACTGTTATGCATACAACAACGTCAACTTAAAAACAGCGTGTAACACAAAGCTGTATGACTACATTAGATATGTGATGAGTGCAAACATTAAATACATTCGTTCTTTATCCGCAAAACGGCATGTGAAGAAAATGTCAAGTTACTCAAACGGGCATATGGCAGAACCTTGAAACTCCAACAACGAACACGAGTCTTTACCGAAGGCACCCAAGAATGCATACTCCGGTGTTCAACTAATGCAAACAAAAAAAAATAAATGTGTGGATACTAAAACAATGTCTATAGTACATTACATACAAGAATATAAAATTTAGTACTGCGAACATTGTTCCTTGTCGTTTCGAAATAAGTGTTGTTTGAGTGTCCTTGGAGTCTTTTAATGGAGAATCGCTTGAATTTGTTTAAATCAGTGTTTCATAACGCAGGATCCATGGCATTATCGTGCCACATTAATTTGTAAAGTTTCGTTTGAAATAATGCGTCATTCATAAAGCTGTTCAGAAAGAGTAGCCCAACCATAAATAAATAAATGAGAAAACAAATTTGATGCCTGGCATGTTGTCTACCAACATGAGAGATCAAAAATTATATTTTAATTTGTTTTGATGTTTAGATAGTTACGTACAGCTCAGGATTCCAAACCAATCTCAAAACTTCAAAAATTGCTCTTCTAAAGTACCATTCAACACAGTGTAAGGTAGCATTACTTAGTTGTGCTGCAGCAAACGTAAAATCAAATGATTGCATGTGACTCTATAGTTAAGTTTTTGACTCTATAAACTTGAGAAATTCTCAGATCTCAAATTAGATAAGAGACACCGGTGTACAAAATGATATCTCACATGTCGTAAAATGATCCAATATTCGATTGTTGTTGGGGATAGGCGTGCTGGGAGATGGTTGTCAGTCTTCTGCTAGTGAAGTCACGCAATGACTGTCGCGCCTCCTGACTGGTCGACATGTTCCTTTATTATTCAGTGGTGTTCAGCGAGTGTCGCCAATAGTGTGCATTCACAGCTTTCTTGCAAGTAACCTTCATATGCATGCATATATTGTAATGGTACATGACGATAGTAAGTAGATTATGACTTAAAACTTGTGAGAAATACTTGTGAAATATTTTGTTTGTTCAATGGTTATTATTCACTTTATTGTAACTGTTTGAAAATAAACAGTCTTTTCTTTAAATAACTAGAAAATAATAGCTTCAATAAAGTTGGCTTTGACAAAATTAAAACGTATGCTTTTGTAAATATGTCTATAATTATCTAGTTAACAAAGTCTTTTGCTGGGTATCTCATTTGATTAGCTTTGTAATGTTACATCCGCGACGGACATCTTGGTTTAACAAGTGACGAGTCAGTTTAGTCAGTTCCATGTCATTGGTTTATGTTGGAATTAGTCTTTCTGTACCTGAAGTGTTGTAATAAATGCGAGTAATCAGGACTTTATTAAATATTATTTCTGGCACAAGTTGAAAGTTAGTTTACCTGGTTCTCTTTCATGCTAGATACTTGTATGGAAATCTCCTTTGCCCGTGCAAGTAATATCTTGGTAAAAATAAGAATTTATCATGAATGGTCGGTAAAAATTTACACATGTACGAAATGTACTAGTTAAATGTTTGATTATTTATTTTATTTTTCAGATAATCATGGGATTGATTACGGACATTAATGTGACATTGGTGGTTCTTCTACTTGGAAAAGTGTATAGCCGGACAGCAATAGGCTACGCTGGCATTTTTCATACAATAGAGGACGAAAATACTGATGAATTGTTTTCTGTAGTATCAGACATAATAGATTGCTTCATGAAACCAAAGACTAAAACATTTGTGTTCATTGACAGCATTGATTCGTCTTTAGTTTTCGCAAGTAGAAATGTACGAACAGTTTTTAATGATGGGAATCATACCGGCGTCTCACTTTCTGCATCAAATAACAAGGACATGCAGTTAGCTTTTTTGAATATCAATTACGTGAGTAGCAGAACAAGTTTTATAATATTTTTGAACGGAGTGGAATTTGAAATTATTTTCAAAATACTATCCAGTTTATCACAGAACAGTATGTGGAACGTTTCGTCGTATTTCTTGTTCATAGTAACTGAAATCCAGTTTTGCCCAGAGCAGTTAGGTAATTTGTTGAGGCAGTTCTGGACTAAATACGAAATTCTAAATTATGCATTAGTCTGCATGTGCAACCAACGATCCTTTCGTGCTGAGCGTTCTGATGATGATAATATTGTTCGCAGAGTACAGATTGTCACCTTCAACCCATTTGTTAACGGTGGGGAAAAAATGCTGATGAGACGTGAGGAAGATCCGTTCGCTGACAAACTTTTGAATGTGCATAGATATCCTGTCATACTCGCAGTGCATCATGACCCACCATATGTATTCAAAACAGAGACGCTCGACCGTCAAGTTACGTACAGTGGTTTCTACACAACTATCTGGGACACTGTACTACGACACATTAACGCAACCACTATCATAAATGAATTTCGGCCGAACACAACCTCATCTTCCTGGTCATTCACAGAAGAAGTGATCAACAAACCGGACATTTTCGGGAACATGGAGTTTTTATCACCTACTGTTACGGTACCGTACACGTACCCAATTGACGTGGAGCGTGCAAGTTTCCTTGTTCCAAAAGCCAAGAAACTACCCCCGTGGATGAGTTTCATATTACCTTTTGCCTCCGAAACATGGATAGGATACTTCTTGTCTTACACATGTTTTCTCTTCCTATGGAAGATTGTGATGAGCCACTCATCTGACGGAGCCGTAAAGAAAGTCGACGCCCTGGAAATACTTCGCGAAGTAGTCGCAGGATATTCTACATATAATCACTCTGTTTTATCTGTAAGGTTGTTTCTAATCTCAGTTCTCAATTTCAACATAATATTTGCAAATTCTTATAGCGGTGCATTAACAAGCTTTCTCACAATTCCTCAATATCACCCCGATATAAACTCCTTGTCAGACCTAGAGAATAGTGGTTTAAAGATAGTAATCCCCTTGTCTTCTGAAAGACGTCAGGCAGAAACACATCTGGTAGACCTCAATGACAGAGTAACAAAATTCATTTTTGAAAACTTAGTTGTCGTAGAAGACAAAGAACAAGGACTGGCCTTGGCCGCGAAGCACAGGAACATTAGTATCATAATTTCCGGGCCCTCCATCAAGTATTTCTTGAACAGACCCAAGTACCATGAAAACGGTTATCCACTCCTGCATCATGCCAAAGTGTACATATTAACTTTACTGCAGGCGTTCACTATGCGCAGTAATTTCTCGCTCTACAATAAAATTGACGCATTGCTCTGGCGACTTAAGGACACTGGCATGTATAGTAAACTTCTGGCCGATGTCATTTACGAGACAGCGTTTGAGCTGAGAGCAAACAGTCGCGGCCCAGAACATGTGCCTTTGGCGATGAGTCATCTGGAGGGAGCTTATTATGTCCTGTTATTCGGTATTGCCTTAAGTGTCATACTGTTTGTTTTGGAGTGGTTGCAACTCATATTTATTTTACATTTCTGTAAAACCCTCGGTGTCCTGATAAACCATAATTAATTTATCTAACACAATACAGAGTACTAAACATCAATAAATTTATTGAAGGAAATTCATTTCATATACGAGACATTAAAGTCAGACAGAAGTACATATAATTCACGCAAGAAATTTTTCTACATTGTAGAAACTGCGAGAAAGTCTCTTTTTTTTTTTTTTTTTGGTAAATTGAGAAAAACTATTATTTTAAAAATTAATTGGGCTATTGTGTTATTGCACATGAGTTTCTAAAAGGAAAAATTCACATTTTTGGTCAAGTATTTTTATAATTATGTAACGTTGTTATTGTAACTGAACAGGGTGTGATTACATCAGCTGCATTGACATGTTACATATATTACCTTACACGTATTTGAACATAAATATTAAACATTAACATATATAGGATGTCCCGGGAGGAAAGGGCAATATTCTGGGAGGTGAAAGTGCTAATCATTGTGGTCAAAAATGTTCATATGAACATGGGTCAATTTGGGACGGTTGTCAAGATAGCCACATTTAAATGTAAATTTTGATTAGATATAAATACTGTTATTGTTTTATTTGCAGTTACGTTACAACAATCAATGAGGCAATGCATGACAATGTAAACGTGTTTACATACACTGCTGACTAATGTGGTCTGTTAACTTGACCATTGTGTTTGATATGACACGAAACAAAATTGTTGTATATTATAATCTTGTTATTAAAGCTATGGGAAAAAATATAAAAAAAGTTAGTATGTATTACAACTTCCATGTAACTTTAACGAGGATCATAACTGTAAATAAAACAATAACAGTTATTTTAGAGCTTAACAATGTTTACATTTAAGTGGGGCTATAGGTATCGACAACCGTCCCGTTTTGACCCCTTGATCTCATGTTCATGCCATAAGTGTTTAGAGCCAAGCCTGTGCAGTTCTCTCCTCTGATGGATAATCTCCAGCTGCAAGAGTCAATAAATTTGAGCCATTTGCTGCAACACGAGTTGATTATGCTAGCCCATCTTCTACAATGTTGTGTCGTACTAGAGGAGCGAGATCTATCCAAGCTTAGTTGTACCTATTGGTCTGCTTCACAAGCAAGGCTGTTCATTTAGAACTGGCTGCTTATCTCTCAACTTCTACATTCTTGGCTACTTACAAGCGGTTTATTGCTCGACGTGGAAGATATTCCCATGTTTACAGTGACTGTGTCACCAACTTCGTAGGTGCCTCTAATCGTTTGTCAGAACTACATGGTTTTCATTCCTCACCATCGCACCAGAAGAGTGTAATAAGTGAACTTGTATCACAAAGTGTCGCCTGGTACTTCAGTCCTCATAGTGTGGACATTGTGATGGACTCTGGGAGGCTGGCGGGAAATGTGTCAAGTCACATCTGCAGCGTGTTGTTGATGAACAGCATATTACATATGAAGAATTTGCGACTGTACTTACTCAAGTGAAAGCAATTTTGAACTCTCGCCCACTCTGCCCCCTGAGCACCGACCCAAATCTCTTTCGGTGCCTATTGAGCCCCTGACAGCCATTCCAGAGTCAGATATCACCACCCTATCTCTCAGTCACTGTCAGCGCTGGCAGATAGTGGAGAGAATACATCAAGACATTTGGAAGCGGCGGCATATTAACTATCTCCATACTCTTCTGCAGCGATAGAAGTGGATCAACGGTGGCCCTCCTCTTCAGATTAAGGACTTAGTTCTTATCTGCGATGGTCGTTTGTTTCCATTGCAGTAGCCTAAAGAAAGGGTTGTGAAGCTGCATCCGGGCAGTGATGGCATTACAAGGGTAGCTACAGTGTACACCACACAAGAACTTCTGAAGAGACCTGTAAATAAGTTGTGTGTTCTCTCTAGTTGTTTAAGGTAGAGTATTTTAGGTGGGCGGAATGTTTAATTGTTGTTATTGCCGCCATACTGAACAATGATGCTTGCGTGATTGGTTTTTCTTTAGACAGTCATGTATGTTTGTAGTTTTGTTGCTTCACTCAATTTTTAGACGTTGTGGTCATGTTAATACGCGATGAACAAATACTCGGCAATATTTCGGCATAAATCTGTGTTGACATAGTTTTACCAGCCCAGCAAAATATTTTGTAACAAAACAAAATGGCTGACCACAAATTTCACAGTATTTTTTTGGTATCGCGTTCATAACATAACCGCTTGCTTTACTTGATTATACAGAATGCTGGTCGAATAAGAACGGCTGTTTCCTTAATAAAATGTTAATATTATTTTGATATGCGTAATACTTTAATTGCTATAAACATAGTAAAATATTTGTTTAAGAAAGGTAATGAGTATTGAATAGATGCATCCGAAACACTGGAACGGTCTCTTAACATTGACATTTGTATTGCTACTCAAAATTAAGTGATGTCTCGTACTGTCTGCTGGACTACTTGCATGAACAAACTTATTTAAAGGACTGATCCGTAAAACATTTGTAAGTCAAGTTTCGTATTGAGCCAAGGGTGCTGTGGTATTGGCAGTACTGTACATGCAAGTGATTAACTCGGGAAATACGTTTCTAAAGTGTAAATTTCACATAGGCATGTTTCTTTTAAACTGTCAAACTGTCTTTAATGTCTTAATAATTCTTCGAATTAAAGCTGTGAAAATAAAGTAAATAGTATTCTAATTTTAATAAAATAAGTATTTACACTTATAGTTTTTCAAAATAAATTTACAATGATAACTTCATAAAATTTGTAACAAGTAACAATATTTTACAAAGTGACACTACTTTTGAATTCGCAATACTAGATGTATTTCATTAAAAAATACAAACTGTGTTCGTGTGCTTCAGTATCGATAGTACCTGTGTATTTTATATTTCTGTATGCTACATATCATAGTTTATATTGTAGCAGGTATGCATTCTGTGTACATGTAATTTATCAAAAATATTTTCAGGTAAAATAAAGTAACATGAAATCTAATTATATTTAAGAAGTTGTTTACATTTATAACTTCGAAATATTAGTTGATAAATGAACACACACACACACACATACATTGGCCACAGACCTAGAAAATTCGGAATCATCGAGGAAATTATGAGTATTTGGAAATATCCGGGAAATTTAATATAATTTTGTTCGAGCTGGGAAATTTCAGAGAATTTTCTCGCCTTATTTTGAGTTGTCATAAAAGTCACGTGGTGGAAAGTAACGAAGTTTTGAGAGCACTATGGTTTTTGTTTTGTTCAAAAATTATTACTTTAATGTATATGTAGTTATACGTAATTATCATGTTGATTGTTATTTCAGCTAAATTTTTCGTCATGTACACTGGCTGGGCAATATAAAAGTGTAAGAAAGGACATAAAATCTTAACCTTTATTCGAAAATATGTATTACCAAACATCTGTTTTCGTGATGGTGAATAAAGGATCAGAGCTTTATTTTTTGTCACAGAAATCAGGGAATGATTAGGGAATTTTATTTATGGCGATGTGGGGCCAACTAGTACGAACACATACATTTATATATAACATTACGAGTGTCCGCAAAGGAAACGAGTTTAAATAGAAACTAATCACGACCAGCCACACTCTAAAAAAAATTGCCTACTTATTCAAGGGAAATCCTTGGAAACCCAGTTGCCAAAGAAATTCCTTGAAAATCTATAAACGTTGTCCTTTTAAAAATGCAAAATACAGCTTTGTCAAATAACGACCTTGTAATTTTGCAAAACTATATTATTTGTATTTTTTACAAGAAATACCACTGTAGGATTACAATGAATTTTTTTGGTAACAGGATTTTCCAGGGTTTCCATTGTAAGACAGTAAAACATTTTTTAAGGTGAACTTACAGCTGAAATATTCATAATAAGTACTGAATCACGTAACGCATCTTGTATCTGATTATCTCTATTTTCCTCTTGGCCTATAGTTGTAGAAATTCACGTCAACTAGCAATCATGATCAGTGTTTCCCTTCACAAACGTGTTTATCGGGTGGCGAGTTATTCCACGCAGGCAGCCAGCGAAGCAATTTTGAACAGAAAGCAGCATTTCATAACATTGTAAAATATGTTCATGATGTTGTAAAACGCTGATTACAAGATAAATAGCATATTTAAAATTGTGGCCAATGATATGAAAGTCCAACAATCAGTCCCTCTGATATAGATTACTGATAAGTTGCTGAAAGTGTGCTTGCTCCACGGAACATCTTATGTTAGGTACATTACAACCATAAAACAGGGAATGTTAATGATCTCACTCACCGTTTATAATTGGACGTAGTTATGCAAAAAGTTACCAACCCAAATTTTACTGTAATAGAAATATTCAAGGTCAAAGTTTACTGTTTAAATACCTTGTGTGAACCAATTTTTCTGGGCTGTTATTTTCCTCCGATATTATGATTTAATGCTTGTTCTTTTTTTGTAACATATTTTGGACCTTCTCCTTCTACGTGATATGACTATATCAAAATAAATTACTTTGTAGATATTTTTGCATAACCACGTTGAATTTGTCTGCATTAACTATATGTGAAATGTCGCCTTCTTCGTCATCATGTTTGCTTTCAGAATGAAATTGAATTAGAACACGTAATGATGTAAGTAGATGTATGTCATTGCACAGACACAGTAGCTCCGAAACGATCCTGAAATGTAGGTATATTGTCTCGTATTACTAGCTTCATTTACAAAAACGTAATGATACACTGCGTTAAATACCCCGAATGGATTTGAGGAAATTCGTTGGCGTGTTTTCATTGAGAGCAGTTTAATTGTCATCTGCGCCGCTCACGCGATGCAGTGCGTGTAATTGACTGCACAATGTAAAATGCGCTCAAACCTAATACAACTATTATGGTAAAATAACATACTGACATTATGAATTCAAGCAGTCAATGTTGTTCTACATACTTGTAAAAATCTCGCTTTTGGCTGTAGTGACCTGTATTGAATAACACATTCTGGTAAAGGTCGACCCACCGAACGTAGTGGTGCGAGGTAACGGTTCGGACTAACATTCGGGAGAACCTGAGTTCGAGCACAAGCTCCAGAATTCCTGATTCGGTTTTTGCATAATTTTTCCGAAATCACTCCCGACGAATGCTGGGGTGGTTCTTGAACAAAAACTACCCCAAGAGATCCCTGACTTTCTCGAGAAGATTTTTGAACCACTTTGTTTCAATGCCTTATGTGCATACCTGCAGCTCTGCTTCCTGGTCAGTGATTGGCTGTTTTAACTTCCAGCGCCTTGGTTGTTCTGCCCGCTAATTACTGTCAGACGAGGGGTGTTGCAGTAACACTGTTCTGTTTGGCACAGTTAAATAAGTGACGTCTATACACAAAGACGCTTGTCAATAACCACGAGCAGAGCCTCATATGTGCCCATACGGCATTGAAACAAAGTAATGCAAATCTCTTTCCACTAAAGCCAGGAGTCGCTAGCTATGGCCCATACCTCAATCAGTAGTCGATCCACGGATTTTCGCATGAGGGAATCGTGCCGGACGATACCGTTGATAGGTGGGTTTTCTCAGGGATCTCCCATTTCCCACGCCTTTTCATTCCGACGCCGCTCCATACTCACTTCATGTCACCCTTCACCAGTGCTGAAGACCTCAATGTCGGGCACTAACAAAAATCTCTCACTCACTTCTAAATCAGTACCTGATATTGTGTAAAGTTGTGTGCATCGATCCCTAACTACCTCGCTATCATGGAAACATAAAACTCTCTTAAATTAGATAAAATAGTGGTCTGTCCAGATGGCGGATGACAGGCCGGGATGTTACGATAAATGGTTACAAAACAATTCACAAGAAAGTAGCAGTAGTAGTAGTAGTAGTAGTGTGTTTCGATTTATAAAATAATGATTAAAATATCTGTTTTAATGTCACTAGTGTGACATATATGACGCTGAGTTTATTATTTCTATCTGCAATTAAACTGCACATTTCAAATTTAGCCTCATATTCATGTAGAAAAACCAGCACGTATTATTAATTAATAAAGAATAAGACTCACTTTAAATGTCTTGATCGTTGAAGCATAAGTTACGGCTACGAGAAGACATGTGGGCGGTGTAAAAAATAAACAAGTGATTGTTAGGGTTTGTTACGTGAGTGGCCTGTTTTAAAAAAAAATACTTGGGCCGGTACCAGGGATGTTTACTCAAATGTATGTGTCTTTACTTAGTATGAGTTCTCCAGGTTAGTAAAATCAGTTGCCATATAAGAAATCCAACATAATCGTACTAAACTTAATAAAAACCTTAGTTGCGTTTTAGTAAGATACGTTTATTTAGTGCTGCTAGACATTCTCCAACGAATATGTAAATAAAGCTGTTTCACGGGAAGTCAGCCAGTTTAAACAACGTGTGCGCAACAACAAAGTTGTAACTTACTGTTATAAACGGAGAACCTTATCCGATAAACTTATCAATGGGTGTGGGTTCTACGTTGCTGCCATCTTTAGTCATTTTGCGTAACATAATTTATAGTTTACAAATGCTAACATCCAAGATTCAAACCCACCAACAGAAAACGAAATCACAAGAGAAAATACACGCAATATTAAGTTGTATTTTATGTAAATTACAAGCTATACGTATATTTTTTTGGTAACGAACTATTTATTTATTGCAAACTTTTGCTATTTGCTATAAGGGTTCCGTTTTCTTGTTTGAGCTAGCGACCGTCTCTTTAAATTCTCGCTTGATATTATATTTTCTACTAATTGTGAATCCTTCCGCAAAATAGTACAAATTAATTTGTTGTGTAAATTAATTGAATCACAGTGGAGTGAAAGAGAGTAAGTAAAGAAAAAGTTTTTTTATAATAATTTAGATGTTTTATACCTAGCCACATTTGCTGCAGAGAAATGGGGTAAGTCAGATGTATGTAAGTATAAAAATGCGTGTTTAGATATTTCCTAACTGAAGTGAAAAGAAGTTAGTTAAGTGACTTAGTCCCTTCCTCCCCAGTTGTCGTTTTGATCAAACTGTTAGCATCACTTGAACTGGTAAATTTATTGTGTGTATTCTACGAAAATACACGTACCCCACCGACAAATGACGTTTGGAAGCGTCAGTTATATCATTACACTCTACGATACTACTTCAAACTTACACACTACATACTTCTATGTGCATATCGTCATTGCCGGTGAAAAAATCTCATATGTGTAAATTTCAAAAATTTTGAGGTAGGTAAGAAAACAAGATCACATAATATTTTAGTTTTCGGGGTATCAACGATCTCAGAACTACATACACGTAATTAACATGTATTAGTCTGTATACTTCAGGTACAAATACGTACACAAATATATTAACACGTCTCTTTTACTACAACCAATGACACATGTGAGATTTTTCACCGGCAACGACGATATATTATTAAATTTCTGAGAAAAGGGCATTTGTGAATTTGTAAGTCATAATGCTAAACGTTTATAAAGCTACACTACTTAATTTGACAGTTGCAATAGAAAGCCGTACATTCAATTGAGAACCAGTTATTTAGCTTTTGTGGACCTTGTTTGCAGCCTCTACCACATATTTCATTTATAGATAAAATAGCTGACGTCAGATGCATGTTAAGCTGGTGTGTGTATTGTGTTTTAAAAGATTTGCATAATCCGTGGAAGTTAAATTTATACGTAACATAAGTTTACATTTCTGCAAGGGGTAAAATTAAAAAACGAGATAATCACAGAACATCCAAACTGAGGATCGCTAAAGAAGCATTGCTGAAAGGTAAGGCGCAATATAAGTGTTTATACAGGCAAAGAAGTAGAAGAATAACAAACAGGCGCTGACTGCTATCGTCATATGAAGTGTTTTCTGGAATAAATGAAGGTCCTCGGAACAGGATTCTGTCGGAATTTCTGAATATACAAACAAAAAATGGTCAAGATCAGCATTTACAATGACTCATTGAGGTTAGGAAGGTTAAGCAGAGACGTCCACGAAAAGGTGACGAAAGTAAGAAGAGAAGTACAACTTGTATGTATTTTGTGTTGGATGGAGTATTCGTAAACTTGTATGACCTAAATGTGAAGTATGATTTATACCGATAGTATTTCACTGAAAACCTTCATTTGAGATTTGGGAGACCACAAGTGGACGTTTGCTCAAAATGTAAAGAGCTCTCTGCCAAAATGAAGAGTTCTTTTTTTTTTTTTTTGCGAGAGTGCAAAAAAGCAGCTGAAGCTGAACTTATAGGGAAGAGCACAGAAGTTTTATATCGAGATGAAAAACGCAAAGGAATCATATTTACATGACAACACAGTTGCTGTTCTCTGCATGGATTACGTGCAAAATTTGCCCTTGCCATACATCCCAGTACAATAAGTTTTTTTATGTTCAGCAGTTCTGGCTGTTTGTATTTTGCATTCACGATATAAAAACAGAAAAATGTGTCACGTATCTATACCATGAAGATCAAGCGAAAAAGGGCGCAAATGTAGTTGCATCACTGTTGTATGACTATATCTAGGAATTTTTGCCCGATAGTGTTATTAACCTTCATTTATTTGCTGATTCACCCCGAGGTCAAAATAGGAACCACACATTACTGAGGCTGTGTTCGAGTCTTATTGCAGCTGGTAATCTAATTTATGAAACATAACATACAAATTCCTGAGAGGGGGCACTCATATGTACCATGTGACCGTGACTTTGCAGTGTTCAAGAGGCAAATCAATAAATCAGATCGAATCTATACTACTCTTGAATATGTTCAAATCATGTGTAATGCTAGGAAAAATGTCATAGTGAAAATGGTAGAGCCAAAAGATATATTTGATTTTGATAAGTGGTGACCAGATTACATCAAGAAATCTGTTACATCTGTTGAGACGAGTACCTCAAATACATTTAGAAACATGAGGCAACATTTTCTACCCATTCAGTTCAAAGAAGTCAGATTCAGTAGTGATTGCTTATACACTATTGTAGCTCTTCTTTTCATCAACAGTCTAGTGAGTCACACATTTAGGATGGGCCAGTCTACCCTTTCAAGCTTCAAAATGCCTAAAGATCAGGCATATGTGGATAGTTGGATATCCATAAACGAGAAGAAGTTACAGGATATCAGAAAGTTGTAAGTTTATGTACAGAATAATAGCGAAGCAGTGGACTTATTTTAAAGAATTTGTCAATGGAAATCCATGAACGTGGACACCGATGAATAACATTAGCAGTGAATGTTGAACCATATTATATCGTCTAAGTTATTTCTCGTCTTAGCTGTCTTAATTGGCTATGAATATAATACCACAATTTGTAAGTGCATAAAAACATCTAAATGACAAACCTGCAGGACGTAAGTCTAAAGTACTTCTAAAATCATGGTGTTTTGTCCATGTACAGTGTCGTCAATTAACCAAATAATTTCCCGTTACACACAGTGGTGGCTTTCCATGTATTATTTTGATATTTGTATCTCGTTGAATGCTGTTTTATCTTTCACTCCAGCAAAGTTGTAAATCTTGATTACTTAGTCCTTTTCACTCCAGTTTCGCAACTGATATTGAACATTAGCAGTGAATGTTGAACTACATTATTTTTGCAGTGTTATTTCTCGTAATTGTTAACATTGTTAGTTTAGTGTGAAAAATAAGTCTATAAATAAAACATCAAAGTCTGAAACGTGTGAATAATTAAGTGAAAGGAAGTAAGTCAGGGATGTTACAGTACTCTCAAAGCCTTGTGTTTCGCCCATGTTCATTGATGTTGTGTTGTGAACAAAAACGAACATTATATAATACTATTAGCAAATACGCAGTTGTGTCACACTATGCATTATTTCGATTTATTGCGTGTGTCCCATTTAATAGCGTTTTTCTCTCTCCTGAAAAGTTAACAATTATGACTTGTTCCCTTTCACCCCAGTGTAATTCAATTATAAGTATTAATATGGCTATCAAATTGAAGACGAAATGTAGTATACGCTTTAATATGATATCGATGACGCCAATGTGGCCATATTATGCTCAAAAACCGATTTCGTTCACAACTTTTTAAAATGTTACTCTTCTAACTTTTAAGAATGGCACCAAGTTTCAAATTCCGTTGCCAATAAAACAGTGCTCTAGTCACCAGGGCTGCCGACAAATGATGTGGAGGGGTGTTGGGAGTGACAGGACCAATGCAAATGGGCAAATGACAAAACTGAGGTTGTAACGTTGCTATGTAACTTTACGCAAACACTCATATCGTTGTCTTATTAATTTGAAGTATTAGACACAAAAGAGAGGAAAAGCACAAAAGAAGGGATGGACTTGGTTTGAATGGGGCCGTGAAGAAAGAATAATTTTGTATAACTATTTCCTACCAAATTGTTTTGTGGCAAACAAAGAATAATTTTTTGGAGTCCGCCAATCTTTAATGGTGAAAATAATTATTTTTCCGGTGCGCAGAAATATTATTTGGCAGTGCCAATACTAACAAAATATTTTATAGCTACCACAAAAGAAAAAATATTTTCTTTCGTGTACTTAGGTAGATGCCTGGGAATATTACCAACAGCACTGATAATTAGGTCGCCAAAAGAGATTTTATTTATTACAGGTGGAACCCAGTAGCTAGAAAAAAAGTATAATGATTCAGGCATTTCTTGTACTAAAGAACCATACCGTTTCAGAAAACAATGAGGATATGAAATTAGAATGTTCAAGGGCAGGAATAGAAGCCCACGGTCCTCCGAAATGTGATTTTAGCGATGAGATTGTTTCAGTTTTGTGCTCTAGGACAATTTTATTTTACTTACATAGACTTGTTCATTACAATTATAACATGTTGCAATAATTGTTTAATACAACTATTTTTTTCGACCAATTAACGGCGTCGTCCGGCACGGTTCCCACATACGGAAATCCAAGAACCAACCCTGCCGGGAATCGAACCCGGTTCGCCTTGGCGAGAGGCTAATGATCTGATCATTCGCCTTTCGCAACTCTCCGCTTTCGATTCTCGGCGAGGTCATTCCCCGGATTTTCGTGTGGGAGTATCTGAATCATGCCGCAAGATGTCGCCGGTCGGTTGGTTTCCTCGGGGATTCCCCGTTTCCCCCACCCCTCTCATTTCGTCGCTTCACCATTGTATGGCTTCATTTCATATTATCCTCCGAAGTAAGCAGATGCCTACAAGCGTCCAGTGTTAAATTGGCAGTCGGGGTGCGGTATCCTTAGGGCCCAGTAGTTTCCGCGAAAATATTTTTGCCCCACTTTGTTTTAGTGTCTTACGTGCACACCTGCAGCTCAACTTCATGATTATTGACTGAGTATTTTTGTGCAGATTCGTTATTCGTTAGACTGTGTCAATCAGAACACAGACAACTGCCACAAATCACGTCTGTGATTTGCGGGTTTAACCTTCACACGCTGGCTGTTACGGCATCCAATCACTGACCACAAAGCAGAAATGCAGGTGCGTACCTATGGCACTGAAACAAAGTGGTGCAAAAATCTTTTCTCGAAAATTACCGGGCCGTATATGTATCCTGTCTCTCGGGTACTCTCATCATACAAAGTTTAAAAATGTACTATGAAACAAATTCAAATCTCTGCTAATGTTAATACGAACACAGTCGACGTTAGGGAAAATTTCAGTAATCATTGGATCTGATGTGACCCTGTTGTAGCACGATGGCTGCTTACAAATGTATTGATCAGAAGCTTCCAACGAAATGATAAAAAGGCCAAGTTCTCTGAAGCACTACTTCATGCCTGAACATAAGCCCCGCCCATTCACTGTCCAGTGGCAGCGCGCACGACATGGCGAGGGATCGCGTGACACGAACGCAAATGTCATACGGCGCCTTGTAACAACACAACACTGGTCAGATCCTCCCCGCAGGGACCTACCCTCGAAATTACTCTGTTCGGATACCAAGTCAAGTCGGTATCGCAATATCTCTGGGACACGACGTAATCATAGGTTACTTATAGCAGTTGCGTCATTCTCATTATTTTCAAAAAGGTGTCTTCACGAACCTAATAAAATATCATAATTCCCTGCCCCAAGAGTATAAAAACAATCACGTAATACCAATAAAAACTCATGGATGAGCAAACGAATGAAAACTTAAATAGCCATAATAGGGAAAATTCCTATTTTAATCATAATTTTGTTTGTAAGTACGTTTAATGTAATGAACGACGGTTACATACTAGTTTTCTTTGCGTCAGTATAACTCGAGAGAAACGTAAGTAAATAGCTCTGTCTTTTTGCGCGGTAAAAACGTGAACCGCCATGTTGATGTGACGTCACCGTACTGTACATTTTATTGAATGTTACACACAAACTACAGCAACATACGTTCAAGTCGTGGGATTGAGTTAAATGAAGTAGTTTATACGGTAAAAACGGGTATGGCTAGAACTCCGAATAGGTTAAATGTGTATAGTAGTTCCCTTGCGCAGCAATTAACTGCAATATACACCGAATGAAATCTCAACTATAGTGCCGTCTGACAAATCAAGGAGCACTGCATGGTTTAAGCAACAAGAAGATACCTAATAGAAATGCTTGAAAATATACAAATATGCCTGTATTTTAATTTAATTTGAAGGGTTTATCAACGTCTCCCGATTTTATGCGCTTAGATTTAGTAAGGGATGGCTTACAAATTTCACAAAGAATCAGCCTTTATTATTAGCAAATTAAAATATTTTCAGTTAACAGAGTATTGAATTAAAAAATATGTGGATCCCATTGAATAAGAGAGAAACAACTTTACAGCACAAAACAAAAACACACACTCAACCCATCACAACCAATCAGAGTCAATCTGTGCTGCGCGACCAATCAGGAGACAGCTCTTCTCCAATTGGCTGAGCAGGATAAGTGGGCTTATCCTATATAAACCCATGGGTTTTCCAGTCTCCTCATCGGTTGCACTCGTGTTCCTGAACCCTGTGTGTCTACCTGATGACGGGAACAGATTCCAGTTCCTGAAACGTCGTAACACTATCTGTCTGAAAAACTACTGTTTTTTGTTTCGTCTCTTCATTGTGTCATTTGTCTTTTCTGTACATGTCTGATATCTGTTGCATTTTGTCTCGTCTATTTGTTGTGTCTTTTTGTTATTTTTCTTTTCGTGTCTGATATCTGCTGTGTTTTTTGTTTCGTCTCATCGCTGTGTCGCATGTTACTTGGTTTTTTATTTTAATTGTTATTATTTTCATTTATTATCTGTTTATTCCTTTTTTTTATTTGACCCAATTCCATTTTGGAATTTCATGTTGTGTATGTATCTTGTTGACTAAAGCATACTCCCATTTATTTTATGGTTTTTCTTTTATTTGTTTAGTTTTCTTTGACAGTCATTCAATTTGCAATTGAGTACGTCCAAGAAACTGAATCCAGTCAATAAAAAAGGTATTAAAATAATTTTCACAATTAAGGCGTACGTACATCTACAGATATTGCATGTGGAATATTCGCATACTAAAGACACAATTAAATAAAATCATTGTTACAAAGAAAGAACCTTTTAAAGAAGCATAGTAGCATGTAACATGAACAAAAATTTCGCGTTAACATTTGATTATAATTTAACAAAGTTACTTGAAACTTTTATTGGTGTTGCATAACTGCAAGAGTTGACAAGAAGTAGCATACTTGTATTCTACAGAAAGTGTTGCAAAGTATAATACATATCACACAATAGACTAAGTGGTTCGGTATAGTATGAGCACACTTGAAACTCTAGTTACTTTTTTCCTTTCAAAAATAAATATTTTCCCGCCAATTTTTAATACGAACAAAGAAACCTAAGTAACAGTGAAGGTATATGATATATTGTTTAGGAACTTAAAAGTTAGCTTCTGACGTCACAATAAACAAAATTTTTTAATTATTGTAAGGGCCGCGGTGGCCGAATGGTCAGAACATTCGTCTTCCACCAAGGCGATTCCCGACGGGGTTCGTCCCCGGATTTTCCTCATGTGGGAACCATGCCGGACGATGTCGCTGGTCGGCGGGTTTTCTCGGGGATCTCCCGTTTCCCCCGCCCTTTCATTTTGGCGTTGCTCCATACTGACCTCATGTCTCCCCTCACCAGCGCTAAATACCTCGATGTTAAGCGCTGACAAATATCTCTCACTTAATTATAATTCTAGGCTCGTTGGTCTGTAAAAGCGTTCACTTTATTAGCTGACGCAAGTCGGCTTCCGTGGCTTTATCGGTAGCATGCCAGTCTATGGTGCGAAAGGTCCTGGATTCGTATCCCACTAATGAAATAAATGCTTAACCATTTTTAAGGTCATAATCCATTATTTGTACTGTTTTTTACGATTTTTTTACATCTTAAACGAAAACAGATATCGAAAAACTGTTGCACAGGTTTGTTAAAAATTGTTTTTACTATGTAGTCCAATTTTTTCAACACAAAATTTACTATGGTCTCAGCTAATTGTGCACGTAACAAAATTCTCATTAATAAACTAATTAACTAAAGCTGTTTAATTGTTTGTCTAGAAAAATTTTATACACTAAATATTAAAACTATTTTCTAACAAAACTGTGCAACAATTTTTTGATACCTGCTCTCGATTAGGAATAAAAAAAAGTATCTCAAAAGCTGTAGAAACGGTGTATCATGGCCTTAAAATTTGTCTCTTATTAACCCTAACGGCAAAAAACCGACGAACTTAAGTAAACCCTCTAAAATAAAAAGTAAATATCGCGAACCACCAGAGGTAAAACATGCTTAAATATTCTTCATATCAAAATAACAGTCGGGTGCTCCTTCGGTAACAACCCTCGGAGAACTGAAAATCCTGATATATTTTTTAAGTCGTTAGAAATAGTTGAATAGACGAAGCATTTGTAACCGACGCGTAACTGTAACTCGAGGCCGTAACTCTGTACTGTGAACGGAAAAAGTTTTCTGTCAATTCCCATACAGCAAATAACACTGCTGATTATTTGTTTGGAAAAGTTTTTTAATGGAAGTAAATGATTTTTAGATCAAAATCAATTTAGACTAATGCCATTGATTCTGGCATGGATAATAAAATTGGTTATAGGCAGGACAACAAACCGTTTCGCGAAAATAATTTTACCCCAGTTAGTTTCAGCGCCGTACGAGAACATCTTCAGTTCTGCTTCATGGACAGTTGCTGGATGTTTAACTCTCAAGTATCTTGGAGTTCTGACCGTAAAACACAGATGTGTGGTGTAACCTTGCTCTGATTGGCACAGATAAATTACAGACGTCACTTCACAAAAACATGCTACCAATAACCATGAAACACAGCTGCAGATGTACAGGTATGGACTGAATCAAACCGGTGCAAAATTATTTTCGCGAAAGTTCGAGGCCCTAGGGTACAGAGGGCAGAGTTTAAAAAAATGTAACCAATATCGTTTGTACTAAGCTACATTCTAACCCAAAGATTCGCTCATAGATTGCGCTTCACATATTGCTGATAAACAGTTACACAAATTTAAATACATTTTTCTCCAGATCAATTTATAGTATATTTGTGCGTTTGATAGAGAAAGGAAAGAAATTGCCGCTATCATACCCCTACAACCACCCTGAATTCGAAACTGGTTGCAGCTTTTTTTTATTAAATTGTTATTTTTTGTTTATTTTATCAACTAAATGTCTAATGTCGTTCGGAAAGCAAAGTAATAGGATTTGCTGTTAATCAGATGTATATACTATATTTTTATTGTTTTAAATTATATCCTTTTACATGAACTTGCTGCTTAAAAATTGTGTTTTTTTTTAACCATGACTCAAATTTTCTTGAGACATGGAAGACGTTTCTTTACAGTACACAAACAGTAACAAAAGGTTACATCCCCGTTAAGATAGCGCAGTAGTATCATGTGTGGGGTGAAGTTAGTTGTATTAAAAAAACATTGTTAAGTCGGAAAAAAGAACTATTTCATTTGCTACCGAGGAATGGTAACTGTTTGCAAAGAAAACTTTCTAAACATTAATTTCAATAACATCAATAATTGTTTCTTAAGGTGGACGCCTGGCTGGCATCCGAACTGAGTGCAGTGTTTTATCCTCAAAGGCCAATAAACGTGCGTCCACAATGCTTACCTACGAAATCAAAACACACTATAGACCACTTGTGAATATGATTAGAGACGAAGGTATATCGCGAAAATAATTCGAGTCAACATACTATTGAAAACGCTGTAGTTAATGGCAACACACATGATTGGGTGATGTACGCCTGACACAACGTAGCTGTCTGCAGACCAATAACAGACATCAAAGCACTGTACTAGTGTAGACATACGCTATTGTAAAATTTATGTTGTCCCAGGAATCTTAGAATTAGACTAAGAAAAAATAATCAGACGAAAAACGAAAAAAAAAAAAATAATAATAAAATAAAGAGCAAACAAGCCTAGTTTGGAGCTTTTCAGAGCTTCAAACCCTAATCAACAAAGTCTCTTGTAACTGAATCCCTAACTAGTCGCTTGATATCATCTATAAAAGCCAGAATAATTTATTTTCCAGTTGCATTCATTGCCTCAAGTTGCGTGCCTGTTCTTAACAGTCGTTCTTACAGTCGAGTCGCGTGGATACTTCCTGAAGTCCCTTCAAGTTCTTCCAGCTCTGATGTGTACCGTTTTACAAGACCAGACATTTTAAATACTGGTGATATCCCATCATTGCTTGCTATGGAACTTTCAATATAAGCTGAAATACCGGCAAGAGCAACACCGTCTAGCTGTTGAATTGAAGTAGTCTTAGTTCTTCCTGCATTTAGTGTTCTTCCCTTGTTGTAAAATTTAGCTAGGCTCTGTGAATGATATTATGCCTTTATTGCTGGTAGATATTTTACAGCCAGCTATGACAGTATGGCTCGGTCTCCAAGTTTAGCTGCAAGTTCTTTAAATCAGTTGCTTGTTTTAAGTGTTTCAAATCTTGCAAAAGCTTTACCTTTATCCTCTGGTAATTCACAAAAAAAAAACAATGTCCTTGCTTATAAGATGCACTGTTGTATTTGCGTGTATTAATTGGTGACGCAAAATTACTACTTTCACTATCATCTCTTCTTTTTCTGCTCATAGCCTTCTTCAGTTTTGAAGTTGCAAACTTTAAATGGCAACTTTTGTGCCATTATGCCTCGTTTTGAACTAACAGTTTAGATAAATTATCACTGTCATGCAAAATATTACGCGGTATTGACAGCTCTACATAGGCATGCATCCTAGTTCATAGAATTTTACAACGACATCCGAAAACTTCGTATACGCTTCTTTCTCGTCACCTGTATGAGATTTTGACGGACACCTTACACCCTCAGTAGTTACGCTTTGGCAAATAAAACATTTATCCCACTCCATACTGGTCAATATTTTATGTGACATTTGCATAAGAGAAAATTGTTTCAGTATTGATAATAGTACTAGACTTCTGCAGCATCTATAAAAAAATTATCTTCATTTATATTTTGCGGTAAATTGCTGTTAATACTTCAATGACAAAATATGCGATAACTGCAACAGTGAGATGCTAATAAATTGTCCTTATTTTCACATTATCAGGGATATCAAATGAAATATGCAGATGTCAATATTACCTTGTGAACTACGTACTCAAACTATATTTACTGTTGTGAAATTAAGTAGTTACCGATTATAACAGATTCTTACTTGGCTTAAAAATCCTCTCTCGTGCTGTACTTGTTTTATTTTTATTTTTTTCAACGATGTATAGGATGACTTGTTACGCAGCCGAACACACGTTTATTAACGACGTCACACACAACATGAAGTTTCAAGTTTCGACTCATCCGCACAGTTCACGACTGACGACCACCTCGCACACTGCCACAATGTACGTCATTTTACTCACTGGCCGCTTCGCCCTTCCCCTGGCGAGGAATTGGCAGTCAGGCGCTTCCCTCTTCCCCTTTTCTAGTTCCGTCACGCATTCCTTAGGAGATCAGGAGCGAAAGGGAAGAAATGCTGGGATTCGTAGAAGACGAGGCATGAAGTGGGCAATGTTACAATAGTGTTTCCTTTCCTCCTGGTATTATACGTGCACAAGTAAGTTCAGTGTTACTACATAATTAAGATACGGTTTGTAGCTTTCTGGATGGAAACAAATTGGCCTGTAAAAGAGGCAGGGTGAAACTGGCAATGATTAATAAACCACGGAGTAAATTATGTTTAACATGACAAAATTAATATCTGTAGTATTCGCTTTACATTTTGTTTTATTGATAATTTAGCTTCAAAATGAACTTTAGACTAGAATTGAACATGTTTACACAAAATAATAATACAAAAGTATTCGGATCTCCTAAACAGTAAGCGCTACTCAAAAAATGATAGGGAACAAGTTTGTAGGAAATTTAAATATCTTTCATTTTGTGTATGACTATATTTGTCGCCGGAGCCGCCGTTTTTTTTAAATAAATGAAAAAAAACTGAATTTTTTTTTTCACATTTTAAGGGGAGTGCTCCCCCCAGGAGGGGTACCGAAGGGCACCGTTTCTAAAAACGTTCGGGGCGGGGGGGTGAATTCATGAATTGTGCGAAGTGGCTTGATTTTATCAAAAAGTGCAGAGTTCAGCCGATTTTTTGCTCTTAACCCCCCACTAATGAAGCGGCAAGTTGAGGTGTCATTAAGACCTAGCAAAAACACTGCATTGAAAGTATACACAACATTCAAGGCAGACCACCAAGTGTCACCTAACCACGGGAAACGACGCAGTGACAGTGGAGCCCCTGACAGATATGCAGTCAGCAAGATACCGCGCAGCAGCGGGTAGATGTCAAACAGGCGACACCAGCAGATCTCGAGCATTAGCCTGGGATGTGTAGGCTTCAACCACTTAACGAATTTGCAGGACGTATTAAAAATTAAATACACACATTTACAACATCACTAGCCAATAAAACACAACACACTGCGTTAATCTTATAAAGGTGTCATCTATAACGTACACTACGATTTATAGGAGAATATTTCTCTTCGCAAGTAAATCATATCTACGTATGACTAGAATCATTCAATAATTAGCAGGTAACACAAGGCTAACGGTATAGAACATATAAACATATTATACATACAAAATTATGTGCTTCAATAGGTTGGAACTGTGCAACATACAAAAGACTTGGTGTTGCTTACTTACATTTTAAAAATTACATCACCCTCACTCTGAACAAGCAAAGTAGCAGGAGTTAACACACTTTTGTAAAAACCAATACACTCAAAGGCCAACTTCTCTTTTAATTTGTAAGTCACCTTACTCAAATAGTATGTTCGAACCTACACAAACCACCCACCTGATAGGCAGATTGAACATGACTGCTTATATAAACTTTTGCATCTTCTCGCGATGTCTCCCGAAATTCTCGGCTACCTTATCCTAAGATAACAGGTTATCCCAGAGAAGCCACACATTCAGCACGATTGTTATAAAATGCAATGCAAGCAGTTGAACAGGTTTCAGAATCACCGTCCTACCACATTCACCTGAAAGAGGGTGGCTTCTCACTTCCAGGCAGTCAACAAACCATCGAAAATGGTTTGTAGTGCGTGTTTCGGTCCGAAGAAACATTCTGTGAATGTGTATCAACAAAAAGTCGTTTATAGATACAGCCTTCACTGTGTAACTGAAAAAGATAGTTTTATTGTAACCCGTTTAGAATGAGAGATAATAAATGACATTTTTGCTACATCATTACACTGTTAATAATTTCCGTAAATTCTCGGAAATATTTACAGAAAAGTACCGTAATTTTAAGGAAGTGGCTTCCGTAATATTTTGTTTACGGAAAATGTGTCCGTATTGCCAGTTTACGAATGTTTGACCGTAACTTTCCATAAATTCACGAAAATATGTTTCTACAATTTTAAAGCGTATTTTACTGTGTTTCTTTAAAAAAAAAAAAAGGTAATAATCACTATGAATCCTGTATGTCAAATATGAAAGTTGTATCGTATAAAGTTGATATCTTACTTCTGCGTGGAACTTATTTAGTCATAAATTGTCACTGTGGTTCAATGGAAAAAACTTCTACCTGGCCATTTTAAGGTCGTGAGTTCGAATCCCAGCCACTTCGACCAATTTTTCAGGTTACTAAATAGTGCGTCAGAATCTCCATAACACATAGCTAATAAGAAAATGTAGTATTTCTAGAAAATGGAGTGCTAGTAGATTATACAAATTAATTTTTTTTTTGCGGAAAACGGATTGTCCGTTATTTTACGGAGGGTTCCGTTATCAAGAAAAACTGAGTGTCCGTTACTTTACGAAGATTTCTGGATAATTTTTTGCCAGTACTTTTCCGTAATTTCTCGGAAATTTTTTCTAACATAGTACTAAACAACTTGAAAAAATTGTTTTACGACACCAACTTCCACACATTGAAATTAGGGAGTCACAGTAAAAAAGTAACTGTACTTCATATTATTTCTTTTGGCTTTTAATAAATGGTCCAGTACAAACGAAACTGTCGTCTTAGGTTATCACACTAAATGCAGACGTTTCCGAAGAATTAAGTAACCATGTTCCAAAAATTATATTTAATTACTGGTACACAGCAAATAACTTGCCAGTTAGTGGATGGTGATGATGTGGCACCATATAATGCAGAAACAAGTGATGTGCAGTTTCTTATCCATAACTATCCCGCCCAACTATCGCTGAAATTCTAGCAGTGACGTAGCAGCGTAGCAGTATCATTAATGCCCTCCTAATATGTTCTGTTTAACTGGTTTCCCGACGTGTTGGCTCCCGAATTATCGCAATACCCAGTAACTCACTAATTTGTCGTTAAATCTGTGTTACTAAGATTAAACCTTATTTTCACCTAAACTTCCAAGTGTCAATAAACCCCTTCGGAACATACTTAGACTATAAATCGTGCATGTCTTTCCGTCCTCTTTTTTCATGAGGAATCGCCTGCTGAAGTTTGTCGGTAGAGTTCAGTAACAGTCAGTGTAAAAATGCGCTTTCACATTACAGAGTAAACCAACATCGCCAACAAATGCTTGGCCGCTTTTACACTTTTTAAATTACCCATTGTTGATGTCGAAATTTGGTACATTACTTCGATGCATAAAGCAGTCGTTATAGACACATTACGTTATTCTTGTTAAGTTCAAACACTCTTATCTAATTTTCTTATATTGAATTCCACATTTGTTACTTCAACCTATAACAGCTTTCATGTCTATGGGTATGCTTTAAGAAATATTTTTTTCTATTATGATATTTTACTAAACGAATTCCGATTGAATATAAGATAGTTTCACTAATGTTGCTAAACGAAAGGAAAAAGTGTGGCAAACAGAAGGAAGAAAGGGGAAGAGAGGGGGAAATATTATTAAAACATTTATTAAATTATTTATACGTCACAAAATTCCTGCTTGCAAGTATGTTGAAACTGAATTAAGAATAAACTATTGTGAGGTTAGTAACTTTTGTTACGCGTCGTTTTACACATAGGCGATATTAAGGTAATTACTTGCGTAAAATAGACCTACATGTAGAATTAATACTTTCAGTACATGAATCTATTAAGTCATAAATGCTGACCAAGAGATACCTTTATAATGACTGAAAGGGCGCAGAAATATCAGAACTGCAAAGAGGAGTGCATAGCAACAGAACAGTCCCACCAGAGAGTGACTGATGATGTGCTGCAGTGAGTGCTTCCAAACCAGGAACTGCTACGTACATAGGTTACATGCAAGCGGTCATTCTTCAACAAGGCACACTCTCAATGCACGTGCCAGAGGTCATGTGTTCGTACGATTCATGCTGACGAAGCATTCTATCTCGTTTCCTCGCAGTGCCGTTTGGAGTTCAGCTCTGCAGAGGTGATAATTTTTTTCAGTTAAGAGCTTCGTAGTGATTGATGTGCTGGCCGAGGTGATGGTTAAATCTGCCCAATCACTCTTAGGATTAAGTCACCTCCAGGTGTGACGTATGCGGTTGACGTAAATTTGGGGCGATGGGAAACCTACGTTCTCTCTTTATGTGGGAAACGAGTCGTAATTCCTTTGTAATGAAGCAATTAACGAGTATCTGTTTGTACGACCCATTTCTGTGCAGACGTAACACCAGCATTTATTTTGCAGAATTATTCGCAAGTTCACTGAGCTATAGGCCACCTTCCGTTATTCACTGATTTCACTGGCCAGTGTTTCAGTAATGTCAGCTATAGTTCCGATATTGCTGACGGCACTGATAGTCACTGACGTTTGGTATATGACGATACGATGTGCGAGGCTACATCCATTTACTGAGGTTACCTATTTTACTGGCGCTTCAGAGCATCAGTGTTGTCAGTAAACCAATATTTTTGGAGGAAATTCAAAAGTTTAAGTTATTTAATTGTAGGACAAAGTGTCTTTTTTGAGATATAAAGGTCAAAGTGGGTATCTATTAATTTATATACGTTTATTTAACGTCTGTTTATAACTACTGAACCATTCGTCGTGCAGTTTGCAAAGCCTAAATAATGTTTAGAGGTTGAATCGTACCTTGCTTATGTATTTAAAAATAATGGATACAGCTTTCCAAACCTTAAATACACACAATATTTAAGCTCCGTCGTGAAAAAACTAAAAAAACGATATCAGTCGTAAGTCGTGCTAGATATATCAATATGCTAAAAATACAACAACTTAATGTTTAAAGTAAATACAATTTACATAACGAACAAAATAAAGATATATTTAAATGTTTGTTGCAATGGGAGTTTACAATTAAATTTTATTGGATTGTGGACATACGCCATTGCTCATGTTTAGCTGATCAAACCTGTGTTGAGTGTCCTCATTTGACAACATGGACTGGAAAAACTGGCCGAATTTTCCGATTTTCTCAATTCACTCACACCATCAATACGGTTCACACATGAAATAGAATCCCCCAATAGCATCCCTTTCCTAGACACCCTAGTCTCCAAAGAAAATCACAGACTTAGCACTAAAGTGTACAGGAAACCGCCACATACAGGTCAATACCTGCATTTTGAATCTAACCATCCAATAAGTACAAAGTCGGGCATTGTTCCCATCCTAGCCAACCGAGCAGAAAAGATCTGCTCAGATAAGAAAACATTAATTGAGGAAAAGTGTCATCTAAGAAAAGAATTCATGGCCAACAATTATCTTAGATTTATCAATGATAAGCAGTTAAAAGAACAATGTTATTTAAAATATTCCTATCTCCGTAAATACATGTGTCCATTACATATATATCGCGTGCCAATATAAATATTGGTAACTAGGGACTCCCTTAAAATTTTTTCAAAACTGTCAGAAATACAGTCTTAGAAACGCCGTTATGATGTCGTTAACAATGGAGTCAGGCGAAGACACAATTTACAGTCACGCTCTTTAAGGGTGCTCAAGTGCGATAAAATCATAATTTTATATTTTTACGAAATATTGTTAGTTTTATAGACGATATTGTGAGTATTGTTTACTCTTACGAAACAATTTTCACTCGCATACTTTTCTCATAACGACGCGTCAAAGTCAAAATTGGCATGTTCTGCTGCCATGCAAATAGTGAAAACCAATTGACTTACGTATGTACACTTAAATAACATATGACGGGCTGCGTAATTAAACTTTTTAAAAAAATTACATGAACTATTTTTGTATTTTAAAAAAATTGACTTATTTCCTGTACATTTTCGATTTTTTTAAAAATTCAGCTCATGGGATGTAATATCACAGTGAATTATTTTGTTTTTGTAGGTCAGTTAGTTTTCACTAATTGCATGGTAGCAGAACAGGCTAATTTTTACTTTGTCGCACCGTTATGAGAACACTATAGTAGCTAAAATTGTTTCGTAAGAGTAAAATGTACTCACACGTATCGTCTACAAAACTAACAATATTTCATAAAAGTATAAAATTACGATTTTATCGCACTTGAATACCCTTAAGCTGCAGTAACTTCTACACTTCTACATATAAGTTCACTAGCCTTACAATGTCGATCAAAGTGGTTCTTGTGTAAACCGAATATTATCAATACGTTGTTATAATTAATCCCTGAGACATTTTATTCTGACAATGAGTAAAACCACACTGTACTTCCATTTCAATGGAAGTTTCGGTGATATTCGTTGAACACTGGGAGAGCCCAGTGACGTCGGTTGATCATGAATTAACGTCGACGATTATGTCAAAGGATGACCATCAATCCAGTGAGAAGCAAGTCATGTCTTGCGTCTACCGTCATCGAAAAAAGATAAAGAAAAAATCTTAATCATTTCTTGCATATGTTAAAAGGCTAGCTTCGGCTTGGAGGGAAAGAAACAGGAAGATGGAAATATGAGAGAGACATATTGCTACACGTTCGATTTTATGCATTAGAATAGCATTTGTACAGTCGCTGTTACGACAGCCACCCACAGTTGTAGCATAACCGGAGAAAAAACATTCATGTAATTACTCTCTGACGCAAATCGTAATGTGTTTTTTACATATAAATATTGAAGAAATAACTCACGATTGCATGTAATGTTTAGTTTTTATTCGCATAGTGCTTCATGTCCCCGTTTTATAATAACTGATAATCATGTTCTTACTGTCACTTTTTTACTATCTAATGGGGGTGTCATCACTTTTCCTAATGTACCGTGTTGTATGAAGACAGATGAAATATTGTTCTGATAAGTGGGAATCTGTAGATACAATATTTGTTGAAATAACCAAATGATGTCTGAACATTATCAAAAGTAGCTTCTGCCCACAATGTGTCACAAAAAAGAATAAGAAATAGTATAATATATACCACCAATTTATAACTGAATAAAATTACAAAATTATTTCTCATATGAAACTATCTGTGATGTTTAAAAGGAAAAAAAACCTGGGGAAATGCAATACGTAAATCATCTACATTTTTATTTCACTGCAAATGATATGGACTATTGTATAAGTTTTCTCAACGACAGCTACTCTCTACACTCCCTTCTCTTATCTGTTGCATGCATCCCAAGATTTTTAGTCTTAAAACGTAGGAGAAGTGATTTTGTTCTTTCTTGTCAGTTTTAAAAACGTAGTGCGTTAAAAAAAACTGTATTTAATACTATTTTCTGCTTTTGAGGTTTGTGTGTGAAATTGTGCAATCATTTGTTTTAAAAATGTAGCATATCTAAAATTTATTTATTTTCCAAATAATAATTTTTACAACTTTTTCCCTCTTATATTGCATTGTCTTCCTGTTCTCAATTGTGTATTTGCGTATAAAGTTCCTAGCATTTACGTCATCGGGAAGTTATTTTAACGCGATTTATTTTATATATAATATAAATTACTACTTTCAGTTTTTTTCTTTTTTATTGCATTGTCCCCCAGTTCTAACATATGTTTAATTTTTCAGATATAGCTCATTGGGAAGTTAGTTAAATATCGATGGCAAATTTGTACATGACAGACCGATGACAAAGCTAGTCTAAATAGGCTACATTGTACATTGTTACCGAACAGCTCATCGTTACCAAATGCACTAATAAACAGACAAGAAAACGAGTTAACAAAAACGTGTAAAAATGTCAGACATACTTTTACTCGCAGTATTTTATTCGAAGGTGTAGTGCGAGAAAGATTTGAGTTAAAGAAATCTATAATAGCTATTGGTATAACTACTTTCTCATAAGTAAATAATATGTATCCAGGTATAAGACTACAAGAATCTAAACAGTGCTATGCCACAGCATAATATAACACAATCGCATCAAAGCGAAATCCAAGAGGTCAGAATGTGATAATATCGGCAGCCATGTTGAAAAAGTTTTCAAGGACTACAGAGTGTAGAATACCGGTGCGACACCACTTCGCGGTATCCAAAAAAGGGAAGTTGTTCCTGTCCCACGCCAGAACTGCCCGACTAATCACCGAGCTACAAACCAGAAAAAATGCACAGTGCAGCTGTCCTCATTTCATGCTTCACTAGTCTGATAGGTACTTTATTGATGCTGTTAATGCTTTTGTACAAACATAAACACGCACGGCAAAACCACTGACTTTAGTTGGACCTATTGTCCCCGCGCCAGCTCTGATTCGTTGGTGTGTTTGCATTTTTCGTTCTAAACGTCTTGCAATCATTCTAGAGTAAGACAGTAACAAACACGTCTTAACTTACCACGTTACTGCGGCCAGTATGTGTGTCGACATGTTATCGGCCTCGTTATATTATTTATAACTTTACTAGCAATAAACCCAAACAAGCCAGGAACTCGGAGTTGACGCGCGGACAGTACTTCCTAGGTCATTTATTATTTTTTTAAACCAGCACGCATCGTTTTCCTCAATACGTTCAACTATGAATTGTATTAAAGTACTAGCTTTGCCATGACACATATGTTGTAGCGGGAAAGAAAATATTCTTTAAATATGAAATACTGATGGACTGTTGCTTTGCCACAAATAAAACGTTTCTTTGAAGTATACAATATTGACAGCAAAAGTTGTGAGAATATAAGTGGTAATATTTATCGTTATATTTTTTAAGCTACTTTTACGCAAGTTTTATGTTAAAAAACATATATTGCCTACAAAGTAAAACATAACAGCTCTATTGAAAATTTTCGTAACGCCAAAAACGTATACGTATTTTTTAAGTTGTCCTTGCTCTAAAGCAGATTTACTGTAAGCTAAAAAGGCTATATTATTTTCTTTTTGTAAAGGAAAACGTTTCTACTGATAACGTGCACTGTAAACTGACTGGATGTTGGTCGTATCATGGTAACACATATTTTACATGCTTCGTATTTATGTCAGTCAATAACTATTTCATTTAAAAGTAAAATGTAATTTTGCAGTTCACTTCATAACTTGGCTAGAGCTGTTACTATAATATTACCCAATTAAGTTTTTTTTCAGACAGTTACAATATAATATAGTATAATTTAATACAGAAAGTTTTCAGGTCTTTAATATTTTATCCACGACTATAAATTTGACCTAGACATTCTATGAAGCTTATGATCTTATTGTGCTGACGATTATGTCTCCGGAATATCCTATGGGTTACGACGACTTCCATCTATCACGTTTTGGTTGGTGGACGTATATATACCCTTCAAACATGGCAGTCCAACGCAATTTCGGGTGGCGTAGAGTGAGAGATTTTGGTCAGCGCTTAACATCGAGGTGTTTACCACTGGTGAGGGATGACATAAGGCGAGTATGGAGCTGCACCGGAATGAAGGGGCGGCGGAAACGGGAGAACCCCGAGAGAAACCCTCCGACCAACTCAGACGACGTAGAATCAGCTAATTAAGACTGCACACCGTATTTTCAGCATATGAAGAGAGGAACATTAGATACTAGGAGTGTTTAATAGTGTGGTCGTAAATGTGAAGACGCCTCATAACAGTCTGGTCAGCTAGAACTTTGGGTGTTTCAAGATTGCTGCGCTGCTGACGCCCCTGTTTCATCTATTATAGGTGAGGCCATCTCCAATAATGATTTTATGTCGCCATGTTTTCCCAGAATTTCTTAACTTCATAATTAATCATTTGCGCGTCTCCCTGAGGTATCTGTGATGTGAAGAACACTATTCAGTTTTAAAACTAGCCGTTGTATTATAAGAAATTTAAAACCCAAAATAATATATTCGCTGATTAGAGACAGTAAAGATATTGTTTAAAGTTTCGGAAAACTCAGTTTTTAAGCACAAACAAAAAATTGTAGTCATTAAATTTATTTTATATATAAATACAATTGTTTCTCTTAGTCTCTGTTGTTTTCTTAGTTGGCTGTGAGCTCCTTTCTCCATTTTACCTCGTCGCTCCTCTTGTTGCATCTGCCTCTCTGCACTCACACGACCGCATTCATAATGCTTGTCCCCCCTTTTTTTTTCATCATAATCACGTAACCATACTGTATATGCAAACAAATCTGCAAAAGAGGATAGGAAGTATCTTATGCTGTGACCTCCTTTATAAGCCTACTGAACACAGATTTTACACACTTTTTTCAGTCATTTTGGGATAGAAGTTCCCCCGAGAATATAGAGTATATTCTGTTTGGAAGAGGAGGCTATTCATTCATTTTCATTATATTTAGTTATCGTGACTAATTATTCTGGTGCACTGAAAATAAAAACTAACTGGCTTAAATCTGCCTTGTGAAGTTATCATAACGTTATTTTTTGGAGGGAAGCCGGTCATGCAATTTCATTATATTTTACTATCGTGCCTACGTATACTCGTGCACAGAAAACTATAACATTGATTATTTCAGTCAAATGCAATTCTAATCGAGAGTCATTCACGTCCCCACACACATTTTATTTTAATGGAGGTGTTAGTTACATCTAGTCCGCCTGAATCTGAACACTTGCGAAATTTGTAAAAGGTAATTATTTGGATCTCATTTCATTCTGTCACATGAAAATTTACATATTTGTGAGACTAGAGAGAAAAATTTGCATCAAACTAGCTAGGCTCTGAAAATATTTCAAACATTACCCTTACGTGAACAGTAACTGCATAGCCTACTTGTTTTTATTTTCAGTCTGTTACAAAATTGTGTGTTACACTTTTTTAATGGATGAAAGATATCTGCAAATTGTTAGTTTTATTTGCTGCCAGAACTATAAGATTCAAATTAAATGTAATCTTTCACAGACAAAGAGTTTATAAATGACGGTAGAATTCATATAGTTATTTGACAAAATGCAACAATGCTCACTTTGGCCGCGGTCACACTGCATACAGAAAGTGGCCATGGTCTTATCGTTAATAACTTTCGTCGAGTGATGCTATCTTACAGTGCCGTATCACGCAAGTAACAAAACTGTTCGTCTTGGGGCAAGTTCGTATTGTTCAAAACACACACGAATCTTCAGTTCGTCGTTATTATCCCTGGCACGTATGCAACACCACCTACACGAATGTATCGCAAGCTGCTGGATCCCCAGCCCAAGCAATACGGTGAAGGACATTTTCAATCTACGTGCTAAGCACATATAGGCATAGGCACATACCTTATGTTTTAAGATAAGTCTTCAATTTTCGTTTTTTATTTTCTGTAGGCAGTAAAAATGCAAGCCATTCGGACAACACTAAAACGGGCGTCAAGAATAAAATCACCTTTATGCTCTGAGACTACTTACAGTATATTGACGCAAAATAATTTCGCTGTTATTTTTTTTTCTGTGAATGCTTCTGTTTCTCCTTTTTGAATTAAGCTAGTACTTTTCTAGGCCCAGGAATCAAAAAGCCGTTTTTTGTAGCAAAGCGGCAGCAAAACCATATTTCTCTTCGGTAGGCTGAATTTTGAAAACTAAAGAAGTATAAATGTATCAGTTTGGCATAAAACAAAACATTCACGACACTCTACAACAGAGCCAATACACCAGTAGAGGATTTCTCTTAAAACTGTTCAAGTGCTCATTAAAATCGTCACATTAGCAACACCACATTAATAGGGTTATGTGGCAAACACGTCTCATTAACAATACAGAACGGGTTGAGTCGATATATAATAAGCCGCTCACATATTTTTACTCACTCGCCCGCGGGCATTGAAAAAGTTGGGTCACGCTTCATCTTCTCATACCACGCAACTTGACACCTCACCAGTGCAGCTCGTCGCGTCGTGGAAAAGAATGTACACTTGTTAATGCCGACGGATACCATAACGATTTGACAGTTCGCATGGCTACAATCCTGTTATCGTTGTTAAATGGAGGGACGCTGCAATTTTCTAAAACTAAGTATTTGATGAATAAAACATTGTGTTTTGTTTTTAGTGTACCATATGTGGCACTAATTTTCCATATAAAACCTTTTATTTTCAGTGTATATTTCTACATCTTTGAAAGACACAATTGCGTTTATTTATATTTTATAACTTTTATCGCGTAGCTCGTGACAAATAATTCCAGTCTAAATTATTTAATTACAGCAAGACCGTAGGTTTATGTTGGTCGTATGCTCACTTACGCAACACGCAAATCTTGACGTTTGACATTCTATTACGCTACTTTGCATGCTAAAACATATTTCTGAGAGGAATTGTAGTAATGCATACAAAACTATTGTTTCGTAGAAATACAAAGTTATTAATTCCATGTTGAACAGCATTAATGGGCTGCTAGACCCATCACTGAATGCAACGGATATTTTTGGTCATCAATCCTGTTTAAAATGAAGTAAGTGTTAGGCCTTGTATACTAAATAGTGCGGGATAGGAGTTTTTACATTTTTCGTTCCCCTTCCCCCCCCCTTCCTTGTGCAAACCAAATAAAATATGCCTGCAAAACTGTTTTTTTACGAAATAACTTACAAAATCTAAATATGTTTAAATAAATTGGTTCTAACTGGACGAATGACGATAATGAAGGAATATTACCAGGCCATGCATAATTTTACTTTCCTAACATAACAGTGTATTATCTACTACTGACAGTATTTAAATTCTCACATTTTCATCATGTTTGGCATAGACACAAAAAATATTGCACAAATTACCCCAAATTACTCCAAATGCAATTAGAAAATCTTCATTCAATATATTAATGGTGTACATCTTCTTATACAATAAATTTGACCTTGAGAACTAGTCAATTAAATAGGATACTAGTTGTTACGCTAGCTAGTGTGCCTGTGCCCTTTCCTGTACACCTTTGATGCTCACTTTCATGTACAAGAAATATGTCTGTGTGTACTAGGCTTTAGTCTTTTATCGTCCTTTTAAACAGTTGAAGAATTTATCACCGGACCATAAAACTGTATGAGACAGTTAACACATGTTTTTACCAAATGAAGAAATAAACTCTAACTTTTGTTTCCAAGGGGCGATTGAATTGTTGCCCATTGGAAGGGCAGCCCTTCTGATTATTCTGACAGTGGTGTATTTTAAAAGCGACTGTAAGGACTGCCCTATCTAACCTAACCAAGCGTTAGATTACCTAACGTAACCTAACCTAAACAAACAACCTAACCTTACCTAACTAACCGGAATACTTGCCATTCCAAGGGCCAACGATTTCGACAACCCATCAAATACGACATTGCAAAAAACATCCTGTTGGGGAAGTTGTAGGGAATATAAAACGACGAAAACAAGCAAATTTTATATATTGGAAGGACTACCCTTCCAGTGGCATTTCAAATACATTATTACCAGAAAATTTTGAAGTACTGTTCTTCCTGTGTGCAACAACTCAGCTTCCCTCATTTCCGAGCAAGGTGTTTCACTAAAGTTTCTGTGTTTCGTTCTAAAGTGTGTTATCTCACTATTTTTTCTTGCGATTATTTTTCCTCTTGTGAAATCCAATGTGTCACCATGACTATTCGCTTGTAGGCACCTATGTCTGATCGCCATTATAAACTTATTACTATACCAATAACAGCAACACTTTAGAAAGTTGCGCAACGTGTTTTACTAGCACCCTCACAGCTTGCAGAGACGTTCAGCGTACAAAACAATAATTTACTTAGTATTGCCTCTATGTATAATGTGTACGATGACTGACTGGCTGTCGTATCAAACTGCAGTCCAAACCGCTGGATTTAGAGTCGTGAAACTTAGTGTGTTGTTTCCCCTCAGGTCGTAGGTGAGCACTAAGAAGGGATTTTTCTAAATTCCACACCAAAGGGGTTGAAAAGGTAGGAATTGTACTTTCACATAATCGTCAATATAGTTCGAACCCGATGGCCTATATCCGTGATTTTTACTTAAATTGGGTATGTATACAAAAAGTTACGACAGGACTACAAGATGTTTCGAAATTCGATAGTTAAGGGTATAGAAATGCGTGCATGTGTTTTCGACTATTTCTCCATATATGTCGAACCAGTCGAGATATCGATGCGGTCTTTGCTGTTCAACGATGCTGATGTAAAAACCAGTGGCGGCCGGTTAGTGGCGTAAGCTCTGAGTGTAATGTACTTCACCCCTCCCCCTCTAAATACCATTACTTTTCTTACCCAAAATACGTTTAATGATATTTTCGAAATTCGAGCTCAAAGATGTAAAAAAAAGTCTGAAACGAATTTTCGAATCACTACACACACACACACACACACACACACACACACACACACACATATATATATATATATATTATACATATATATATATATATATATATATATATATATATATATATATATATATATACATATACATATACATATAGGGTTACCGTCGTAATTTTTGTTTAAGATTGATTCTTACTCAAATACGAAATTTGCCACCTAAGAAGGTGAAAAGGAGTGAAAAAAGGTGAAATGTGTTTTAATCGTCGGTAATCTTAGACCCAGCGGTCTACTGTCGTGTTTTTCGCGCCTGAGAGACCAGTAAAGTAGTTTAAAACATAATTCAGGGTTTTTCGAAATTCAGTCTCTTAGGAGGTGAGAATACCTGGAATGTATTTTAAATAAATCCTCGATATCTATATGACCCGTCGAAATATACAGTTATTTTTGCTTCAGGATTACTATTACGTTAATGGCCGCCAAAAGGTTTCAACTATTTAAAAAATTCGAACTCTCAGTACTGTACAGAGATGATGTGTATTTTTTAATAAATGATCGACTTTGATTCGACAGAACTGGCTATCATCGTGATTTTCACTTCAGTTGGATACTTACACAAATGTCTAAAATGTAAATTTAAATTTTTCGAAATTCGACTTCTGTGGGGTGAAAAGGCATAAATTTTGTTTTCTGTCTGTCCATGATAACTATCTAACCAGTAGAGATTATGTGGTGTTGTTTGCGTACCTAAAAAAAGTTACGTAAGTTTTTAACTTTTTAAGATAATTTAATTATTAAGAAGAAAACTGTTTCTAAACTCTCGAGGTAGACGATCCGAAGAGCAAGTACAACCAACGAGAAATAAATCATATAAGAGCTTCATTCTGCATTTCAATCGGGACTTGTTGCACATCATGTAAGTGCATAAGAAATTAATATTTTATTTTTAAACTTGTTTTCATGAATAATTTCGACGTTTCGTGGCGTAGTTGTTTGTAGCTCCTATCTATAGTTCGGGAGGTCTATCTATAGTTCGGGCTCGAATTCCGTTAATGCTGGGCAAACGTGCAATTCTGACATACAAAAACTACAAGGCAGATAAAATTTGTGCAATTTTGGATGAAGTCGTTCAAAAGGGGCAAAAGTGGATTATGCAGTCGGCTATCGACTGAAGTTCTTCGACAGCATCAGCCCACATATACCATCTCATTAACCTCAAGTTTGGGGCACCAAATTCTGTGAAACCTTAATCCACCTAAACTCCCTAATGACAATAAACTTCAAGTGAATGTTTAAAAAAAATAAACATGTAATAGAGAGTAACCAGTCTTCGTACAACGTAAACTACGTATTTCATTCGACTACCCTATAACATTTTAGAGTCTGTAAAAACCCCTCAATGTCAGTTTTGCTGTGAACATGAATACGGCCCAAGCGAAGTAACTGTTAGTGTTAGGGACAGACTTTGGACTGAATTTCGCGTGGCAGCTATAGCTACTTATCCTGCAGCAGAGTTAGCTCAACTAGCAGCATGGTCATTCTAACACCTGATGAATTAACTAATCATCTGGTGTACAAAGAAGTATGTTAATTCGAGTAAATATCTGCTATGAGTAATAAGCGCGAGCAAAGCCGCGGGTGGACTGCTAGTACCACGGCCTTAGTAGTTCAGGTCGGACACTGCTAAAAATATTGACCCCCTTATGACTGATTTTAGTTCATTTATTATCCGTAAATACGAAGGAAAAAAAACTGGTGGTGCCACTAGCACACTCATGCCAGTAACAATTATTCCAACATTAAATGTAATATATTTTTTAAGTATAAATATTAGAAACTTACATAAGTTTAACGAGAACATCAGTTTCGATTAAAATAACGAACTTCTCTTTACAACAGCACCACTACGATAGTGGCGCCAGCAGTTTCGTTCAGTCATAAGGGGATCAAAGATGAAGTATTGAATAGTAGGTGAGTGTCCAGACCAACGAGCTACATAGTTAACATAGAGGGGCGGAAACGCTTCCAAATTGAAGCCCAATTGAACGGCTGTTTTGACCCCAGAAAACATGGCGAACAGCAGTGTGGCCAACATTATGTTAAAAATCCGTCATTATGTTCGCATAAAATCCGTTACTTTATAGCTCCACTATATTCCCGTTAAACACAGGGAAAAATGCCAATAATTATTGTAATATATTATACTGTAATAATGTTTAAATTAGCACAATCGCTCTCGTCTCTCGACCGCAAATTAGAGTCCGCCATTTTATCTAGAGTCAAAATACCACGTTAAATTAGGATTCACCTCAGAGCCTTGGAGATTGCTGTTTCCGCCCCTCTATGTTTACTATATAGCTCGTTGGTTCAGACCTGTACTTCTAAGATCGCGGCTAGTACTACCACAGAACAAACAAGGATATCAGAAGAAAACTTCATAGACGTTTCGTGAACTCGGCCGTATGCATGCAGTAATTTTTTCGTTTGAATGAGAATACGTGTGTAATTTGTAAGCTACGTGTGCTTACGAATGTATTTTATCTCTTTTCCTTGAAATGTAGATAAAAATAAGCCTTGCGAGGCCACCTGTTGTTCAGCACTTAATTGTTCTGGGGAAAATTAAGGAGATATGTTATTTACATCGGATTCAGCAGAAATTAGAAAAACATTAAGATGGAGCATAAGGTATGTTCATAGGCGAGGGGTATGAAGTCTTGAGATGGTAACTTAGTAACTGAAAAATGTTGTATATTACCATAGTAACGAGTATAATGCGACTGTGGGTTTGCCAACCATAACATCGTTTCTCAATACATCTACAGGAACAGCTGATTGCACTCCGCCATATTACAAACTGAATAAACAAAGTCAGCTTGGCTTCAGTATCGGCTGCTAACCTCCATCTGTACTTTTCTCTTATATCTGGGATTCAGTAAAGTAAGTTGTTTCAGTATTTGTTTAAATATCGCGTCTCTTGTGAAAATACATTCGTATGACCAGCGTCTGTTAGGCAGGCGCCACGAAATAAATATTTCAGGTTTTGTTTACATATCACTCGCAAATTAGTGTTTTACAGGTTGTAATTATCGCCGCTTAAATAATATTTAAATTAATGTCAAACTAAATAATATAACTTATACGTCAAGCAGTGAAAGCTTTCTGAATAAGCAAATAAAGATGCAATCAAGTAAACAGCTGAGAAACCCTACGAAGCCAGCTGCGTTGCTCAACAGATCTCACAAGGCTCGTTTCATTCAATAACCTGGTGTAGCTACACCAGTGCAGCTAGTGTAGTGCAGTTGCACCAAAGATCCTTCTCGATGTGTGCTGATGTATAGGCACACCAGCGCCGTAGATTCTGACGAAGTTTGTGGCTTGTAAACATTATTATTTGCCTCAATTATCAAAACTTTAATTTTGATCGCTGTTAATCCTGTATTTTCTGAAACTGCCTACAATACATAATCCATCCAATGTGTATTCTTCCACCAAAATCGAAAGCCAACACAGCTATGGACATTGTGACTAGAAACCACACATTATTCATTCATTCATTTTTCAGCTCATTTAAACCCTAGCATACAGGTTATGAAACATGTGAAAATCAGTTGTACAACATTTGATGTACAAAAGAAACAAGAAAAAAAGCATAGCAGTGCTAATTACATTAAGACAAGGGAACAAAATAATTCAAGTAAACAAATAGGACACCTCACAAACAAAACTTAATAAAATTAGAACAGTTGACATTATAGAGCTTTGTCATATACATGTCTTATGAAAATAACAAGAAAGATATTAATACTGATCATATTAAAATGTAAATGTCAATATTTTTATAATCTCTTTAATGACTTAACTATCTTTCCACTGCAGAGAATCATCCCTGTATTCTGTAATATTGTAATAAGACTTCTGCAAGATAAGTTTGAATGTTCATTTCTCAAAAACCTGTATAGTTGAAGCCATTTTTATGTGTGGTGGTAGTTTATTAAATAATTTTAATCTAAAATTATTGACGTGTCTCATAGATAGTGACTTATTTAACTGCATAGTATCAACATTATTATTTATTTTATTGTACTTGTGAAAATTGCTGTTTGTGCTGGAAGAAGATATATAACACATAGATGAAAAAATAACAGTAATTGTAAAATCTTAGTATTCTGAAACAGTTCTTTGCAATGAAAATGTTGTGGTTTGCTGCAAATGATTCTTATTAATATGTACTGTAACACAAACATTTTCTACAAATTACTAATACTTCTGCTACCCCAAAAAATGAATCCATAACATCTTTTTGAGTATATAGGACCATAGTAAACAGTTTTAAGTATCACAGAGTCACAAGTTTGTTTCAATATCCACAAAGTGAACAATGCAATGTTAAGTATTTTGCATAAATTATCTACATGACAGTTCCAGTTCAAATATTCGTCCAGACAGACACCTAGAAATTTTACTTCATTTGCTAACTTTACGTTATTACGTTACTACTTGGTGTGACCTGTGATGCATCACATTATATAACTGATTTAAGTAGCACACACTGTACTTTCTCTACGTTTAGTAAACGTTTGCTGTTATAGAGCCAGTTGTTTACTTCACAAATTACCTTCGAGGATTTACACAATAAGTCAACTATATTATGGCTTGACACTGATTTAGAAGTATCATCAGCATATGACATTATTTCCCCCTTTTCAAAATAGACGCAATATTGATTATATAAACTAGAAACAAAAGAGGACCCAAGACGCTGCCTTGAGAAACATCCACATTAATGATTTTGGTAGTTGAATAATAATTGTTCATGTAATTATTGTTGTTGAGAAATTGTATTTCAACTTTTTTTCTATTTGATAAATAAAATTAGATCAAATCATTTGCACATCCTCTGATACCTAATTTTTTACGTTTTTGTAGTAGGATACTGCACAGACAGTATCGAAGGCTTTTGACATGTCCGAGAACAGGCCCATTGCATAATTGTTACTGTCTACTGTTTTGATCAAGAAGGTATAGAAGAAATTCGTGGCAGATTGGGTGCTTTTACCTTTTTGAAAACCATGATGTGAGTTATACAAAAGTTTGTATTAGTTTAAATAATTTATTAATCTGTTTTCATTAATGTTTCTACAATTTTTGAAAATGTACTTCATAATGCAATTGGTCTGTAATTTTCAATAGTATCTCTTTTCCCCTTTTTAAAAAAACCGACTTGATTATTGCCAATTTAAAATCATCTGGGTATATGCCATCCAAGAATTATTGGTTTTTTATGTGTACCAAAGGTTTGGCAGTTCCATTACCACAAATATTTACAATATGAGATGGTATATTGTCAAAATCAATGCTGTGTTTAATTTTAAGTTTGTTAATACAATATATGACTTCATCCATACTTGTTGGGATGAGGTACATAGAAGATGAAACACGTGTTGATTCCCCCAATAGCTGATTATTGTTTGAGGCGTGGCAAGGTATTTTTGAGGCGACAGAAGAAAAATAACTATTAAATTTATTAGCTATTTTTTACTCTGATCATCTTCAGTCACATTATTAATCCAGATTTTCAGACTATCTAAATTTTTATAAATTTTACCACTACTACTGTTCACTATGTTCTACGTACATTTTCTCTTATTTCTAGCATTGTTGATAAGTTGGTTATTATACAACAATTTTGCATTACAACTAACCTTTTTTTATAAATTCTTTTATAATTTTGGTAATATGATATAAATTGATCTAATGTAATTATTTTGCTTTGAACATATAATCTTTTCAGAGGTTTACTACATGTTTTTATGCCTGTAGTAGCCCAGGGTTTAGCAGAGTTCTTGAAAGATTTTATCACGCTCTTAATAGGAAAATACTCCTCAAAATACATACTAACAATATTCATTACAGCTCTGAATTTTGAATCGACAGCTTTGCAGCAGAGGCTTGTACCCAGTTATGTTTACATAAGCAACACGTAACCAAGTGGTTTCATTAAAACTATGATTAAAAAGAACAAATTTGTATATTTTTTGTACAGGGAACGTTGCAGTAATTATTTGAGCATGGTGATAAGATAAACTATATCCTACAACATCCACAGAGGTTCTACAACTATCCATTAATGTTAGAACATGAACAATGACAGTATTAGAATTGGTAGTCACTAATTATAGTTGGCTTCTCATCTAAAGAGATTATATTAAATGACAGTAATAAATTCATATGGTCAGTACAAATGTTGTTCTTATTAAGTTAGTTTAAATAAAAATCACCTCGTATTATGACTTTGCAAATAATATTTTTCAATAATTTTAACATTTGCTCCAATTTTTTATAGAAAAATTTTTAACGCGGATAGTTACGGTAAACAAACCCAAGTTTTGCTTGCACGCGAATTAAAATAAAAAGAAACGACAACGAAACTAATAATTAAAACGTTTATCTTGTACAAAATCGTTCATGCATGGAATATTTTTCTAAAACTGCGGCCCATTTACTAAAATAGACAATAACTCTAATTTGCATAAGTACAGATGTTTTTTTTTTTTCCGGAAATGCCAAACGAATCTCTTTAAAACCGACGAACACGTCATTCGGCTGTGGTCGGCTGACTTCGGCTCTCGACCGGGCGCGGAAACGCTGTGCGGTACGCCTGATGTGCATTGGGCGCAGAAGAAAGCGGACGCTCTTCCCCCTTCTCCCTCTCCTCCTCGCCCAAAGCGGCATGCTGCACATGACGCTGTATAGTGTTGTCGCGGCCAGACGACTAGCAGTCCACGGGAACGCTCCGTGGCGCGCACACAAACGCGATCAGTGAGTGCACGGTGATCGCGCTCAGAGTCGTGACTACGCGAGTAGTGACGGCAACTGGAGGTGCGACAGTCTCCGCAGCAAATCCTGCTACAGGCACACAGGTGGGTTCTCTATCTACAGCGGCATCTTGGTTTAAACATTCTGACCTACCCTCCTGCTTACAGGAAACTAATTATTTATCAACTCGTCATGTAAAGGTATTTGTTTGCGGTTGAGGATTTTCCAAAAAGAACTAATGCTTCGGTTTCTAAATTTTCGTTGTAATTTTGTAAGAAAAATAAGTTGTTGATAATACGAGAACGATCTTCTATATTTTAAACTAGTTTATTACGAATGAGTTTTTTTTTTTTTATGTTTAACTAGTTGCAATTGAAAAGTTGTTACTTTTATGTTTACGTTAATTGGTTAGTTTAAAATATCGAAAGTGATGTACCCCTAATTGGAATACATGATTTTGATAAAAGCAACAGCAAAATATAATATAGTGTATGGCAACAGTGTTTTATTGTAAGTAAAGAGTTTTCTTAGGTTCCCAGCAAAAACAGAAAAATTATAAAATTACTTTTATCAAAAATTTCAGTAACTATTTGTTATATTAGTATAACAAGCATAGCGTCAAACTTCTATGCCAGATTTTATTTATGGCTACGTAGTTGAGTACGACAGCCAGATCAGTGCTCAAGCAGGAAACATGCTGGAATTTCTTATTTCCTATATTTCTTCAGTAGCCGCCGTCGTGAGCGGTTAAGTTTATTGAATCCGATGTCGGGTATTCGGCACGTTACGTGTTTCTGATGTTCTGAAAGTTTCTAGGGTTTAATGGATTGTCTTGTAAATTGATCATTATTCTAGTTATTGAAATGCGTTTCTAATATTGATTGGAACTATTGGCCGTGGGGCGAAAGTCGTTGGCCGTTCAAACAAAAAATATATATTTCGTAGTCAACGGACAGCTAGCTTATCTGAGATGTAATGCTATGCTCGGTACGTAATGAAAGTTAAAACAGTGTCAATTGAAAGCTGTAATTTCTGATCCTGACTATCCCAAACACGGAACTCGAGCTTTCCTGCTTTCTTATACTTCTGATCGTTCACTATATTAAACTACTGGAATGTAAGTAGCATTATTCTTATTTGATTTGTAATTACGAAACACTGTGTTAAAATGTAAATTTAATATTTTTTAAATGAATAGTGGTAAAGGTGACTTCAACTAGCCACATGTTTGTCGGACTTGCAGCTTTCTCGTCTAGTCGTTATTCAATATTATTCTATCAGCTGTAGTTGTATGTTAACTTCAAATAACCTTATTTTTCCGGCAGTCTGCGTCCAAGTATATTAACAGCCACGGTTGTCTGGTAATAGCCATTTTAGGTACATTGAAAATCTTTAAAATAGTAATCATGAAATATAACGTATTTGAAGTTTCGTTGTCGAATACTTTAAAGTGTACTTTCAGCAGTTCATTAGTTCGTTTATAGTGAAACTTCGGACTTAACTGAACTTACACTATATTAAACGTTAAGCCAACCTTAAGTGGACGTGGATTGAAATGTATGTATGGTAAAATTTTCGATCCAGATTTATATTGCTACGTTTCCATATCGTTTTGAAAACGAATTGAGTATTGTATTCCGACTGAGTATGATACCCGTTTACATGCAAACTTAAGATCTGAGAGAAATCGATTGCAATTTACGTCTGGTAATGTTGGTACAATTGATTTGTATGTTGGTTGACATTAAATAAATAATTTCATACAACCGTCGCTTTATTATTCTTTGCATCCACGTAAAGTAAATTGCTGAAGTAAATGAAATGGATACATGAAAAGTATTATTTTTCATGATTGTATGATAACTTTCGCTAAGTCTTTCATTTTTATGCGTTTCTTTACTTTCAATTCGTTTTCAATACGATCCACGTTTCCATGACATTGTACATCCGACTGAATCCGATACGATCCCAATTTCAAAACGACATGGAAACGTAGCATATGTAAACACTCAAGACTGAACAGTATACAGGGTGAGTCAGGAGGAAAGGTACATGCTTTGGGGGGTGATAGTACTGGTGATTCTGAACAAAACGTTTCTAATAAACATATGCTGATTTATTAACCGTTTGAGAGAAACCGAATGAAAACAACAAGGAACGGAAAAGTATAGGTGACGGTAAGTCACGATACTGTTATCGTATGTTTTGTTTGTGTACATTCCCTCAAAAAACACGTTCAAACACTCCACCACCAACTTCAATGCATTTTGCTGCTCTGATAGACAGCTGCTGTATTACTGATCTGAGCTCATTAGTACATTGCTTTATTTGAGCACAAGCATGGCAAATACGAGCGAGAAGTTCCTCTCTTGTGTCCACCCTGCGCGTGTAGACTTCGCTTTTAAGTCAACCCCACATATAGTAATCCAATAGGGTAAGATCAGGTGACCTAGTTGGCCAAGCAATGACTCCATGACGACCGATCCAACGCCCAGGATACGTTTCGTTGAGGTACTGTGTCACTGGCCGTACAAAATGTGCAGGAGCTCCGTCTTGCTGAAAGTATAGAGCTTTTGTTGCCAAAGGGATATCCTCCATGGAGTCATTGCTTGGCCACCGAGATCACCTGATCTCACCCCATTGGATTACTGTGTGTGGGGTTGAATTAAAAGCGAAGTCTACACGCGCGGGGTGGACACAAGAGAGGAACTTCTCGCTCGTATTTACCATGCTTGTGCTCAAATAAAGCAATGTACTCATGAGCTCAGATCAGCAACACAGCAGCTGTCTATCAGAGCAGCAAAATGTATTGAAGTTGGTGGTGGAGTGTTTGAACATGTTTGTGAGGAAATGTACACAATTAAACAAAACATACGATAACAGTATCGTGATTTACCGTCACCTGCACATTTCCCGTTCCTTGTTGTTTTATTTCGGTTACTCTGAAACGGCTAAGAAATGGGCACATGTTTATTAGAAACATTTTGTTCAGAATTACCAGTACTATCACCCCTTAAAGCATGTACCTTTCCTCCTGACTCACGTATAGAGACACGTTTTTGCCAAACTTTAAACTACTGGTCAAACTAATGTCGAAAATCTTAGAGGCGAAAATGTGTCCTACATATACTTCGAAATTATTCGCCAAAATATTTGTTTTGATGTAGTTTACACATCACTTAATTTTTATAACATTGATAATGTTTATTTATGTAGCCTAGGACGAGTCTAACCACTTCATCACCAAAGAAACGATTCAATATGACGACTGCATCGTTTTCGTTCAGTTCAGTCCGACAGGTGTTTGAACGTTTCAATCCGGGTTGTACACTCCAGTTCAGTTGTGTTTATGCTAACATTTCAATCCGGGTTCATCAGTTCACTCAAAGTTGGAATTGGGATTGAAATTTTAATACAAACGTATTTCATTTCAAATTGTGGCTGACGTTTTGTAAATAATGTATTATGTACAGCAAGCCCTATAATATTTTATAGGTTACCCGTACCGATGTTACGAATGTAATAGAGTAAGTTTACAGCATGTAGAAATCATTGTATCTCTCAGTTGGTGCGTTACTGTCATCTAGGAAACTGTAGCTGTTACTTTTACCTTCTGAACCAGTTGGCCCCCATGAAAAGTGAGTTCATGAGGGATAAGCTTCAAGGTAAACAAGCCACAGTCACACAAAGAAGCTGAGGCTAATGGGAAGGTTGGCGACTAAGGGTCAGACGTTCTAACAAGAATTAACTTGATGCACCAAAGTACCCGATATAACATGTTTGGCAGCACTTACGATGTATTATGTTAAGTGCTGATTTCCGTCACGTGTTTAAGCTGTTGAGAGATTGGCGGGTTTACCTTGAAAATCCATTTCTTCTATCTGACCCTTTTTATGTACATGATTCTTAGACACATTTCTTTTAATATATCTATGTAAAAGTGTGTGCAGCGTATAAACTTATTTCCAATTTATTAGTGTCTTAATAGAAACGCATAGTTTCTCTGGTCAGTATTAACCGAACTAAATTTGGCTGGGGAATAAACCACGTGCTTTGTTCCGAAATTTTAATTAATGCACAGATATCAAATTCGCGATGAGTATAGAGTTAAAAATTCCCCCAAAAACTTGATTGAAGAAGTAAGCAGAAGACATTAACTTTATGTTGAAGCACATGTCATGCTACGAGTAACAAATATTGTACGTTATGGCTCAGTTTCACCAACCTTTGGTAAACATTTAACGTTTGTTAATACGGTTTAACAAACGTTAAATGTTTAAACAGAGGTCTGTTAAACCGGCCCTATGCGTTTCAGTTAATATTTTAGCCTAACTAATCTAATTTATTTACAAAGACAATTTTTTTTGCATAGAAACTCACCTTGCATTAGTGTAAAATCTTTGATTTGATTTGCTGGCGCATATCTTGAAACATCTCATCGGAGTGCGTCGCGCTATTTAGAAAACATTAATGCGTGGTACTCTACATCTGTCTACCATTTTGTACACCCCTGAAAATTCCACAGTTGAGACGGTTAAGAGTGATAATAAACGTTATTGAAAAACCAAATGTAAAAACTACAAAATTACAAACCTAGATATTATTAGTCAAATTTACGAGCAAACATTTACCCAGAAAAATGCATTTGCTAGGCGTAATCTGTTTCTCTGCAACTAAAATTTTACGATATTTTGGTGTTATGGTTTGTTCTTCGTAAATAAGTTACTCGACAGAAATGTTTCCTCAGAAAGTTGGTAGGCCAGAAACTTGTCGCCTAAGGTTGCTGAAGTTTATATTTTAGCAAATTGGTTTCGATAAATCTAAAATTTTAAGTTGATGCTTTTAACGCTACTTATGTTAGCTGCCTTCTTAATAAGAGCACAGCTAAAAATCCTATGTTTGATATGCTTAAGGGGGGAATAGGAAACGCATAAACCGTTTTAGTTGTTAGAGTAGTTTTTATACACCGTATGTGCGAAATATTGTTTGTTATGTAGACATATATACAAAGTGCTTTTTCCACTGTAATGATATATTTTTTTAGCTTTCATAGTTTATGTTTAGTAGCATTTTTAAGACCAAATTTACATAAAACGGTTTTATGCTAGAAAGGAAAAACAAACTTACTTACCGAAATGTAATAATTCACACTGAATAACAGTGTCACGGGCTATGTTAATACCTGTATAAAACAGCATTGAATTTCATTTTTAATTTAAAAAAAAAAAATTGTCAAATTTTAAGTTTAAATCCAGCAATTTTTTTAAAAGTTCATAATAAAGTTCAATGTGGTTTTGTACAATTCTAGAGGTAGGCCGTGAAACCGTTCTTCAATGTGAATTAGTTCATCTTGGTAAATCAGTAGCTTTTCCTTTCTAGCATGAAACCGTTCTGTGCAAAGTTAGACGTTGACATGCCATTATACTATAACATGTTTTCATCACAGTGTACGTCTCCATAGCAAACCATGTCTTGCACGAATATAACTATTATTCAAACAATTGAAGTATTGGTTGTACAGCTCTCTTAGTGGGAATGACCTACTGACTGCACGATGTGGTGGCGATAGTGTATGAGAGAATGGGTGTTGAGGAGAGGAGGAGACAGATATGCAGCTGGTTGAAGGTCACTACAGGCTACTGGACTACCGCATTCACATGTTACGTCACAGCACAGTAGCCGTCAACGACCTCACTGCGCCGCCTGAGTCCTTGTCCTCGAACACCAACGCCGCCACTCCAGGCGAATGAAACTCTTTCCTAACATACCACGTTGCGTATGTACTCAATTCCTTGGTTTACGACATAGCTAGATGGCTGTCATACAATACCGTAGTGAATTATTCCACTGAACTTTCTTCTGTCGACAACTCGCCTCTCACCACTGTGTTCTGGGCTGGATTTTCGCTGGTGTGTCTCCCGATTTTCGCTTTAGAGGGAGTGTTAGACAATTTTATTTCAGTTTTTGAGCTATAACATTCATTCAAATTGTATTATCAAAATTTTCTCTTCGACAAAGCATAATATTCGTAAACTGCTTGTTATAAATAATAACAGAAGCTTTCATTAATTTGCCATGCAGGATCATTGCAAAAGAATTCTTGAAAGTTACCTATAATTTTCTTGCTATGATTCTGCGTGACAAATTACTGAAAGATTCCTTTATTATTTATGTCAAGAAATTTACCAAGAATATAATATCCAATGCTTTCTTGAAAAGAATATTGCTTTAGGCGAATACTAGGATAGTTCCCTAAAGACAGTCTGGTAGTTTTGCAATAGTTTCTAAACTAGATTATTATTTAAAAAACCAATATCGAATAATCGCTTCATTGTGTTCACAGTAAAATCGTTGATGTACACAGCAATTTTTATTGTAGCCGGCGTTTTATACGCATTCAAAGTATCGCACATTGTTACAAAAATAAGAAAAAAAATTATTTCTTTCCTGCCTAACTATGCACTACTTTACAAAATGCCTATTTGTACGCTGTTAAATTACACATGGTCGCAACTTTTTTTTTTTTAGTATTCTGTAAACACCATTTTAGTTATTTGCACCAATGTGATAAAAGTACCAAGTATTACCTTAACATTGACCACGGCCGGTTCCTCTTCCAATTCCTGACCTTGTGTACTGTGTGTAACCGTCTCTAACAACCTCGATTTCGACGAGACTGTTAGTCGACTCATACGTTCAATTCATTTCCAAGGGACAAATATCAGCTGCTTAGATAGTTTGTGTGCCTCAATACTGTGGCGTAACATTTGGAACTGGAGACATTTTAATAAACGTTTTCTCGGATTGCTTTAGTGCTCCCGACTTGTTATTGTTACTACAATCTCGCCCCATCTACCGTGGTTGACGGAGTGGCTAGAGCACTCGCCTCCCACAAAGACAACTAGGGTTCGATTCCCGGCGTGGTCGGTCCCCGGATCCTCGCATGTGGGAATCGTGCTGGACAATGCTCAGGGATCTCCCGTTTCCCCCGCCCCTTCGTTCCGGCGTTGCTTCACACACATCTCATGTTACCCCTCACAAGTGCTATGGGCCTGAATAGATGTAAAGCGCTGATCAAAATCCTTTCACTCATTTACCTGCCCCATTTGTTCGTGTCAGAATGGAGTAGGCTTGTCTTCTTAATACATGGCAGTTTCGCCTGACATCAGTAACGATTCTATTTGCAGCGTTTACATAAAACAAAACTAAATAAACGTTGTGGCGTTATAGGATTGCAAAGAACGATGAGCGCTCATTGGTAAATCCGGTAGAACTGTTCACCCGCTTACATAAATGCAATCCATCAAAACCACTACTATAATCACGGCTCCCCGAGTCCGCTAAATACCACTTCTGGACTTGAGGATGTATCGCGAACTGAGAAACTTAACATAAGTTAATGTGTAGTTTCAACAGAGTCTGTACGTCACGGAAAATTTGTCACACTAAAAATGTTTCAACTAATGTATTACACATTTTTTTTTTCAAATAAGAATATATATATATATATATATATATATATATATATATATATATATATATATATATATATATGTTTATACGCTATACAAGATTCAGCTCTAGGCCGGATTACAACTTTGCATTTAAATAAAAAAAACTACAATATTTACATACAATAATTTTTTACACCAATACTAAGCAAAATTCTTAATTTTATCGTAGTATCTGCACTTAAAAAAATTGCAGGAAAGAATCAGTGACAATGTTGATCCAATGCAATCCAGAGATACAAAACTGACAATATTAGTACTATCACGGCCGGTGGTTGTGTTACTAATTATCATTCAAATACAAGCAGTCTATATAGCCACGTAATAAGAAAAATAACTAACCAATCTTTGTTCATTGAAGTCTTATTTATAATACACTACTTGTCATTTTGTTCCGCCAACAACTTAAAACCCCTATACAGCTGCGCATTAATATTGTGGCCACGTGTAAGGAGTAAGTTTTTTAAAGAGATGTTACCAAACATGCGTTCGATATCTTAACCTACTAAAAGATGCCATTAAAATATTGCTTCACTATTTTTGTTTTATAGCTATCATGCTTAGAAACATGATTTCCGGCCACCTCAAAACGGGCTAAAAACGCCTTTTTCATTCCCCTGTAACGTAAAAAAAAAAAAGTCCCAATCGGAATTGTAAAATAAAAATGGACAAGCTTTGGTGGACTTAACCATACACATTCTGTAAAAAAAAAAAAGATAGTGTGATCAGCGCTTAAATTACAAAACAGAGAAGCGAACAACCAAAACGTTGCACGCCGATTTCGTGCCTCGCGCATAAAGGCAATATTCACACGAACCATAGGCCCGCGGTGGCAGAAAGGTCAGACCATCCGCCTCCCACCAAGGCGATCCGGGTTCGATTCCCGGCGGAGTCGGTTTCCTGATTTCCGCATGTGGGAATCGTGTGAACTACTATGTCGTTGGCCGGCGGGTTTTCTCGGGGTTCTCCCGCTTCCCCCACCCTTTCATTCCGGCGTTGATCCATACTCACTTCATGTCACCCCTCACCAGCTCTAAAGACCTCGATGTTAAGCGCTGACCAAAATTTCTCAGTCACTCACACGAACCAGTATGGACTTTATAGCTCGTATATTCTCGTACCTCAAACGCAGTGTTTAACGCCCACTTTATAGGACTCTTAACCCAATAATTATATCTATATTTTTTGTCTGCTTGAGGGACCTTGCGCTCCAGAAGTGACTCGGTAAGTTAGATAGGCCTAACAAAATTAATTTTTAAAGAGGGTTTTCGAATGTTTTCTGTACTTACATTATCCATATTTCTTGTGTTGTATGTTTTTATTGTGGACCTGATAACGAGTTTTGAGTACAAATAACTGTGGTAGTGTTAAGTAATTATTATTTCGGGTTGTGTAATAAAATGTAACTTTGTAATTTACTCCTGTTCTGCATTGTACGCCATTCTGTAGTCGTAACCGTTTACTAATGTGGTCCTGTTTTTATTTTAGTTTAAATGCGTATCGTAAACAGAGATGTTGCAGCTTGTGGATTCTGTTTCTTTGCGACTTACTTATGGATACACGTTCACCACCACAGTAGTTAAACAACACACGTTATTTTATAGACTTCAAACAGTTCTAACCTCGTACATCCAAAACAGTTTTGAAAATTGGGACTATTTCTTTTTTCTTTTATTATCCACTTTCTACACTCCAATCCACCACGACGACGGTCTAAAATTTTCCACTCCATTCAGTCGTTGAAAATGTTTAAAGTAAAAAATTTAACAAGTATTCAATAGTACTCTCTCCCCGTGTAACTGCCGGAATGGTTCCTATATGTACTCGTGGCTGATCTACTCTGCCGTTTCGTGTCCGTCCGGACCATTAATTCAGTCTGTAATGACCTCGTTGTCGACGAGATATTAAGGCCCACTACCAACCTTTACTGACAACATTTCTCATCGTACACAGCATGACAGCGAGTCTGGTCAGAGCTGTATGCACTTGGGGGTTATACCTCTAGAAATGTGGATTCTGGACATATTTATAGTTTTTCACATGTAGCTAACATGGGAGGATTATAGGCCGTGTGTGTTCTCATCCTCAGTTTGTCATAACTTCACTGGTGATTCACACTCGTTGTGAGTGGCTGTTGGACCGGGTTTGTAAACTACTCAAGAACGCAAGACGCAAAAAATTGAACATACAAAATCAATATTTACCCGTTTATAAAATACGCACGTACACAATACTGTAACGCAAGAGTTAAACAACTTTCAACTTCTTGCCTTTCACCGCCTTCTGTGTCGACAGTTTGATTGGCGAAAACATTCGAAACTAGTAGAAATTGTCTTTAGAAAGCTGTGATTCCGTTAATTCGTTACACAATATTTTTTGTGTTGGTTTAGAAAGCGTCTTCAAATACACGATGCTAATATTTAAATGGTTACTATTTCAAAACACCGAAACAACCGAATATTTGGAAATCAAAGATATGCGACAAAACATAATAGTAACGGAAAAATACAGAGAGAAACTATCTTATGTCTGTCCGAAATTTTGAGTGGTAGTGTTGGTTACCTTGTGTCGCTTGTGATATTTATATACGACTGGAAAATGTGTTGCGTTGTGTTTCTAGCTTTCTTGCGTAGTTTATAAATCCGGCCTTGGTGTTGATGGCACACACGACTGACATTGCCCTCATTGAAACATTTTGTAAAAGTACAATAGGGGAAAATGTCCAAAGAATAAAGCGGGCATTTAAGTTTCACTAAAAAAAAATGTGCTAGCTTCAGTCACAGCAGATTACTTTTTTATATATATTATGGGTAAACGCAATGCATGTTTAGAGCAAATATGAAGAAAACTTACGGCCACTCAAAACAGTAACAAAAAATAAGACTAGTAAACAATATAGGCTATCCGAAGAAGAAAGAACAATATTTCGTCTAGAGGTGGATGTATATCACTCCTGTAACGTTTTATATCAATAACGAAGTCTACATCGCACAGTTTTCGCAGTAGATTTCCTCTCACGTGCATCGATTACTAAACTCGTGAGAAATTCTTCTAATCCCTACCGCTTAGAATATTTGGTACTACATTTAGCAAATATGTTAACAGGCTGGTTCTTCAGTATTAGCAGTATCAAATGAAGGCGAAGTTCTGTTGTGGTTTTCCAGGCGTTTCATTGCCCATGCAGTAATCATGTTGTTGACGAGAAAAACAAATAATATCGTAAAGGTATCTTCTCGAGCTCCTAAACTTAATTAGCAGAGTTTTCTGAGTAATTGTTTACCATACCTAACTTACCACCTTAAAACACTCAAACAAGTTTAATATTGCGTAGAACAGTAAATGCGAATATTCAATAAGCAAAAGCAGCAGATAATGAGTAATTACAGGTAAACAAGTTTGTTAATATAATTATACATTGTTTACAAGGTCTTGTGCTATCAGTTGAATGCCTTATAGATAATTAATGTGAGATAAAGCTTTTTGATTATCCTAACCTCTTGCGATACGTTGTAGTTTAACTCCTAGCGTAAACAAGTTTCCCAAGATAACTTGTATTTAAAAAAGATTTACATTCTAAGGACAACCTATCTAGATGTATGTCTGTAGCTCTCCCAGTCCCCTTCTATTTTCTCTCTCTCTCTCTCTCTCTCTCTCTCTTTCTGGCATGTTTTAATGACCTTTACTTATTAGTTGATTTCAGGTCTGGATTTTTTGTTTTACAAGAAACTTAAGAAACCGAGTGACAGATGGGATAGTCTGTGAAACACAATTATTGTAAGCCGCAATATTGAACATGCACTTGTATAACGACTCGTGTGACGTCCAGGCAGATGGTAGAAAATATTTGAGAGTTAATTTCAATGTTCGCAAGACATTCTCCTCGTAGCTGGTTCGGGATTGATTGAGCATCGTGCTTTGATTCTTCTTCAGTCCTGTATGTACCGCAACATAAATTAGTATTATAATGTGCCTAACCGCATATTTGATTCATGATGTTGATAACATGGAATTTGTAGTAAAATACAAATAGGTTCCCCAAACAAATACTTCAGTTTTAATATTGAATAAAATGAAACATCAAAACGCAATGTTGCCTGATATACCATGATTCTTGTAGTATGTAACAGGATTTTTTTATCTACAAAACTTCCTGAATTAATGCTTCATTTAAAATTTTGAAAATATATTTTTTTCTGTTATCAAGAAATATTCACGTGGATGCTATCAAAGTTTTATTGAGCCTAGTACCAAGGTTGCTTGTCTTCATATTGTACAATCTGGCAACGCATCACAATAGTTAAACATATCAGAACCAAATAATTTCTAGCTGTTTTTTAGTTTGACAGCAATCCTAAGATATTGTCAACGTTAAGTTGGTAACCTTCTCATATTTTTGCAAAGCCTATGCTTCTTCTAATATACGTATTGTAACGTAATGTAAATTATTGTTATTGATTTATAAATATTTAAAGGATTCTTAATTTTTCCATACAATATGGTTGCTTACATATATAATTAAATTCAAGTAACTGTATTTGAATAGACAACCATCGTGTGTACTTAATTTAAATATTCTTATTTAACTAGGGATGCGGTTAGTACTTCCGTAGACTTTGTTGTCCTTCTATCTTCGAATCTGCAGAAAGTGTATTCGATTAACAAACCTTGGCTTCCACAGCGGAGTTGACTGGTCCTCCTACCGTTTACACTCAAGTATTCTCCTCCCTGCCTTCCTCCGGTGGTGGGAGGGGGGAACTGCGGTTGCAGTGGCTAGGGCACTCGCCTCTCATCAAGTAGACGTGAGTGTGATTTCCGGCGAGGCCGGTCCCTGGATTTTCGCATGTGGGAATAGTACCGCACTCGCATCATGTCACCTCTGACTAGTGCTAAAAACAGATGTTAAGGCCATGATCTTTCATTTATTTCAAATAATTGCAAATAACGTAAATATTTTTAACTAAATGCTTTGAAAAAATTTGAGACTGTGTACAGTGATACGATACACAATTTTGCCAGAGCGTTTATAAAAATAATGTACCGTTTGCTAGCAAAAAATTATTTTGCTTCTTTTTGCCTTATTTTGACAGCAAAATATGTGCTATTTCAGGGGCAAAAATATGAAAATCCGTTTGATGTATTGCAACAGAAAAATTCAGATACAAGCGATGATATATGTTTAAATTTTATTGGATTGTGGACATATGACATTGCCTATGTTTAGCTGATTAGCTAAACATGAGCAATGGCGTATTCCACAATCCAATAAAATTTAATTGTAAACTACCATTGCAACAAACATTTAAAAATATTATCGATGATATATGTGTTAAAACTGCCAGAATGAATTTTTAATATATGCATTACTTTGCGTTTAAAAAATATTTTCGAAACCACTGCATAACTAATAGTGAGGCCTTAAGTGCTGACCGAAATCTCCATTTCAATCTCCCCCCCCCCCTCCGGTTCTTTATATAACCAACATAGGCCGAGCTTTTTGTTAGCGATTTGAAAACGCCCGTACATTTCCATAATTTGTACCTCTCCCACTTCCAGTTTGACATATTGTCTGAGGAAATGTACCGTGCATTTAACGAACTTTTTGGACTCTTAGGGCCTAATTATCGTCTCTTGCCATACTGCGAGTATGGTATATGACAAGTTTAACCTTACCACTTCTAGGCAGACATAACTAGAGGTAAATTTGCTTGCTACTTCTACCAGAATGCTGGAGCACTGTGTGAAGTCCGGGCAGGCGTACACTTAAGGTACATTGAAGAATATACAGGGTGTAAGGAAATTAATAGCCCAAACTCCGGGAGGTGATTCCTCACGAAAAATGAAGTAGACATTATATAGGACTTTTTCAAGAAAAGTTATTATTAAGGGCGGAATAAGCCCTTGAAAATCGAGTTTGAAAATCGTATTTTGTCAAAATATAAAAAATGTTTAGGAGTTAAATTAAGATTCTTTGGGCGGTGTTAAGTATTATTGAGATCTTAAACAATTAATAATTTCAGCCTTCTAACTTTCCAATTTCATGAAAATATTCGTGGTTGCCTCCTTTACATCGCATATAATTACGTTGGAGTTACGTTTTGTGAACATTACATGTTTGCTTTTCGGGTAGTACACTGTGAGGAACAAAAAAGGTCCTCTTGTCGCAAATGCTTAAAAAGCACCGTTTACCAGAAAAACGAACACAGCGGTTCTGTGCCTGGTATGTAGACAAAATGTGCTACATCAGCTAAGAAATGTATTTGTACCATGCTCTCAGGAAAATGCAACCCGTGATGCCGCTGTTGAAGCTTGTCGCAAAACGCAGTTACATAAGCATTAAAAAAAACATGCCTATGCACGACTCTGATAATGTAGCAACAAATATGGTTTAGCAAAATGTACAAAATGTTATTATTTTGACGACATAAATCTACGAAATTCATAAACAAGAGAACATCCTTTAGTACATTCTGAAAGAACATCAGTATGCCATGTACGTATTTCGATAATAAATTAATAAAGAAATATCGTATGGGTGATAGCTTATGTAACTTCATTTTGCGACAAGCTGAATCAATTGCATCACAGGTTGCATTTTCCTGAGAGCATTGTACAAATCCTATTCTTAGCGGATGTAGCACACTTTGCCTACATACCTGGCAAGGAGCAGTTGTATCCGTTTTTCCGGTAAACTGTTCTTTCTAAGCATTTGCGACAAGAGGACCTTTTTTGTTCCTCACGGTGTACTGCTCGAAAAGCCAACATGTAATGTTCACAAAACGTAACGCCAATGTAATTATATGCGATGTAAAGGAGGCAACCTCTATTATTTCCGTGAAATTAGAGTGTTAAAAGGCTGAAATTATTAAATGTTTAAGATCTCAATAATACTTAACACCACCCAAAGAATCGTAATTTAACTCCTAATCATTTTTTATATTTTGACAAAATACGATTTTCAAACTCTATTTTCAAGGGCTTATTCCGCCCTTAATAATAACTGTTCTTGAAAGTGTCCTATATAATGTCTACTTAATTTTTCGTGAGGAATCACCTCCCGGAGTTTGGGCTATTAATTTCCTTACACCCTGTATATTGTTTGCATTTCAAACTGAGGCTGTGATTGTTTTAGGTGAGGTTATTGGAGATTACGTCTTGGAGATAGTTGGGTTTATTAATGCTAGGACAACAGGATCACACAGTGCGCACTGGAAATAAATATAGCGACGTTTACTGTATAGCATTATATTTAAATGGAGGTTACGAATGAGATAGGTGAGGTTACGGGAGACGACAATGATTTCGCTGGACTCATGTCCCCAATTGGAATGAAAAATAATTTTCAGCAAGATTTCGACTGATAAAAGCAACAATCTTGCTTTCGAAAATATATCAAGCGTTCTTTGTCTTGGAACATGAAATTTATCTATCTGCGTCTACCAGAACCGTTTTACTCGGACATGTGACGTGGCAACACTAGAATATCACTAATACACATAGCCTACACATATATAAACATATATTTATACACAATATGTATTCAGAAAACAATTCAACATTCATGCTCGCAACTTCAATAAAAACTTCCAAACGTAACCCAGATCGTTGCTCAGTTTTGCTCCGCAATTTTCAGTTTTAATGTATTAATATTATGACAACAGTCGGCCGTCGGTTGAATCCATGACATTTTCGAAATAAATAATATTCTAGGGCTAATCAGAATACAGACACATTGTCCAACTTAACGTATATCATTGCCGAATCTTGGGTAGCTATTCTTGAACTATTATAGCCACCGATATAGGTCGTTCACGATAAAGTAAGCACATTATAAAGTTTTCTTTCGGCCGTTTTGTAGCCACTTGTAATATGAAAACTTCCATAACTAAAAACCAGTGTAAATGTTTCAACACTCTCAAAAGTTAACATCTATTGGCCTAATAAAACTCGTTTTTAATCAATTACAAGTTCTGCTGAGTGCTGAATTTATATTGAACAGCCTATAACATGCTGGTTACATATAAGAGGCTTGGTAAGCTTATTACTGGTACTTGCCGTGCATATTGCCAAGAGGATGGTAATACGACTCTTTAAGTTGTACAACACTTGCTAGTGCTCATAAATAATGGGCTCTGCCAACAAAAATTTAAAAAAAAAAATTGCATTAGAACTACCAGCGAATTTGGTTTTCATGTACTTTTTAAATAACATTGTCCACTGCTGGGATGTAGTCGCTTGCGTAAGAAAAGTAGGTTTTTTTTGTTGAGTTGTTTACGGAACCAAATCAAGATCCAATTCCAAGAAGTGAGGGATTAGGAAAGTTAGGATTGAAGAAGAACTGCACCGTGGGTTTTCTTGGAGAGTTGATGGAAGCCCGCCTTGGAGGGAAGACCATAATTGAGGTTGGATGGAAACGTACCCGCTGGCTCTCGAGCTGAAGTTAGTTACGTCACGGCAACACAGAACAGAGCTCGGTCGTGAAAAAGTAATCAGAGGGATCATAGCACCGGACTTTTCCACGGTGATCATGACGTCACGAAACTGAAGCCGTGCGCGTCTCAAGAAAATACGATAGAGACACATACCGTGCAGCGCAATGATAATAACAAAGGCGAGTGTGCTACAAATAATATGGCGGTACGAGGTGAAGCTGGTCAACATTTCGGTAGATATTTTCTAAATTAGTGTTTCTACTTTTCTAACAACAATGTTTATATGTATAAATTTCTTGTTTTCGTAATTCGTTTTCGGCTGAGAAAAATATTGTTCGTTATTCCTCGAAATAAGAAATTTTTTCTCAGCATTGGTATGTTATGTTGGCAGCGGGAGTGTGGATTAAAATGTATTGTGTAGTGTTCACTGTTGGCTCGACGTGGAAACACAAGCCAGGTATTCTCGCATGAATTGCAAAAACTGTCCGATACAGTATTGGCTGACTGCGTATTCGACTCAAGTCAATCCTCCTTAGTAATCGGACTGATTTCTTTCTCTATCTACAATCATCGGTACGGTTTTCTGTATCTTTTGACGATTTCTGTCGCAAGTGACTGTGGCTTTCATACAACACTCAAATGTTTTAAAAAATATTTTTCCGTGGTGTTTCCTAGAATGTCATAGATTAATAAATTCCCTCTTAACGATCTGAAAATCCAAGGTGATGGAGCTCACTACCGCCACATTATACTTATACCGCCTAACAACCTGACGTTTATCTACGGTGGTTATTAACTTAAGAATAAGCTTCAAGTACGAAACTACTGACACTTCGTGCACTTTATGTAAACATGCAAAAAAAAACAGTTTAGAATGTTATACCCTAAATAAAATATCAGAAAATGTGTATGTAAGCAGCTATTACAAATTATCGTCTCATTTTGCATTAAAAGAACAGATGACGCCGCACAATGCCAGTTTCGAATTTTACATTAAATTTATTCCATGGATTAGGTTTGCATGTTAAGGGCGTGGTCTACCGCAATTTTCATAACCATTTATTTATTTGTACCAGATATTATTTTCTTATTTTAGACACAAAATGTGACTAAATTTGGCTCTTATGAAAATTTTTTATCTCTCATAGTTTTCGCGTAATGGCATGTTAAAGTCGTATTTTGTATGTTTCCGTTTTAACGACTACACTAGAACCAACTGCTATACCAAACTAAAAAAAAAATCACAGTGGATAAAAACATTGCCGGCTACAATGTCATGAATAACGGTCGTAGAAATACAGGTCTGGACACTCGTCTATCTACCAATGATATGGAATTGATCCCGTTATGACTGAAAGCGCCACTAGCAATGAAGTGTTGTTTTAACATTGCAATATAGCGTCTTACTAGCAGTTCTCCTAGCAGCTCCGACACGAGTTTGCTACTTGTAGAGCCATTTACGCAATTTTAAACAACCCCCCGATTGCCAGTGGCGCCAATCAGTCACAACGGGGTCAATTTTCAACTCCAAGTGTCCAAACCTGTTCCTCTATGGCCGTGGTGATGATCATAAAAATAAAGAATAAAAATTATTTGTATTTAAAAAAATCTGAAACCAAAGATAAAAATTTAAAAAATTTAATATATTTTTTAAAATACAAATAATTATTTTTTATTTTTTGAGCATGACATTGTAGTGTCTACTATACTTGTGGTAATTATTGTATTAAGCTTAAACAAGAGTAGATATCAAAGTCTGTTTGGCAGTTTTGTTTAAGACGGTTTTTACCTAAAAGCTAATATTTCAAAGCATGAAATTATACGGTTTCGACGAAAACGTCAATGGATTCTAATTTCGTCGATTGCTTATTTTGCTAAAACCATATTAATTACAGTCTTGAAAAAATATGTAATGGGCAAAATTTCAATGTTTTTAAATTATATGTTTTTAAATTAAGATATATGTGTAGCATAAAGACTGAACTGAAAAAGTGTGTTGTTGGTAAGCCTCTAGAGAGGGTCGAGGTGAAGTCAGCACTAGACAGGACAGGAAAAATATTAGCTCTGCGAGGGGCCAAGAAGAAAGTGTCGCCGAGGCTTGTCGC